>VZRL01005557.1:2212288-2348101 GCA_013397895.1 Origma solitaria | reverse complement strand
TTCCTTCTTTCCTTCCTTCTTTCCTTCCTTCTTTCCTTCCTTCTTTCCTTCCTTCTTGCTTTCTTTCTTGCTTTCCTTTTTTCTTTCCTTTTTTCTTTCCTTCTTGCTTTCCTTCTTGCTTTCTTTCTTGCTTTCTTTCTTGCTTTCTTTCTTGCTTTCTTGCTTTCTTTCCCATACACTGGTTTTTTTTTGAGCTTGGCTTAGGTGACTATTGAACACTCAGGATAAAGTTCCCTAGGCCTGTTGAAAGGCCCTTTCCTGAAGCTTTGCAAAATCTTTCTCGTTCACAATGGTTGTTTTTTGTTCTTTGGGGTTTTTTTCTATTCTCACACGCATGCATTCTGCTTAAATTGGGACAGTTAGTGCTGACCACAACGAGCACTTTTCACTCTCCACACCACTTTAGAAACTTTCTTCTCTTTTCTAAACGCTTCTTTCTACACAGTACACGTTACAGTGGTTTAAAGGTGCTTGTGGTTTGAATGTCTCTGCAGTGATGTATAAACAGAGATCCAAGGTAAATTTTCTGCCATGCTCTAAATGTATTTCAGTAGCACTGACACATCTCAATGTGGATTGAGTCTTTGCAGTGATAGTAATTTTTTATTAAGAGTCCATAGCTCTGCAATACCCTCTGTGTAATAGAGGAATAGGTTCAAGCCCCACAAGTTTCTGCATTAGCATCAACCTCTAAACTGTAGCTCTTTTCTTCTCTTGAGACATCTTGATCTACTTCTCTATATGGTGGCAATCACTATTTAAAACAAAATAAAACAAAAAAATCTGACTGCACATATAAATTTGCTATATTTGAAAGACCTTGTGTTTTCTTGAGCTTTTAATCTGAGAGGCTTAGGAAATAATTTGGTCTGGGCTAGAGGCTTTTTCCATCTTTTCAGAGAACCTTCAAGGTTACTCTGCTCTTTTGTAACCTAGTGTTTAGAGCACTTCGCTTGAAGGAAAGAAAGAAGCATGAATCAAATTTCTGCTCCAAGGATTGCTTGGGCAATTTGTTCAATTACTTTTCTTTCATAGTTAGTCTTAAGAAGAGCACTTCACTCTTCAATTGTGTGTTTTTAAAGAAAGCATGAAATATGTTTGAGGCATGATAACTTAATGAGGGAACCCTTATCCCATTTACCTCCAAAGGTGTCTATATGAGAATTTTGCTCTTGAGAACCTGTGTTATTCTGGAGGTTTTCTTATTTTTCAGAATTCCAGTCCAAAAGGAATTACTTTTGGAAGGTCTAAAAGTCCTCAGTTCCCTGTTACATATATTTTTTCATCTATGCCAGCAGAGCAAGCATGTTGGTTTTCATTAGGCAGATCCCCAAGTCACCCAGACAGTTTCAAAATTTTCCTGAAAAATTGTTCCATTCCTTCCTGGAACACCAACAGCACAGTGAAGGGGATAGAGGGCTACTTTCCTTTCATTTTCTGCGTAATTGTAGAGATCACTGCTGAAATGACCCTTCAAAGCAGAAATGAAGGTTGAGTTGCTGCAGAGGAATGATTTAGGAATAGCCTGTTCAACACCCCCTAATCTGATAGCTCTGTCATTTACAATTACAGTAATTACTACCACAAAGAAGCCTAAATGCTTTTTCCTCCTTTGGCCAACCACAGCTCCATAGGATTATTCATTCCCTGTGATTTCAATTGATAGACTGACTGGTTTGAAAATAAGAATTGCCCTGAAACTCCCCTTGCTGCTGGAATGCATCTAAACGTCAAGAATTATTTCAATAGAGTACTTCTGTACTTGAAAGTATTTACCGAGAAAAGATTCGTACCTCTAGTGTCATGCTAATATGTCAAGAGCACCTTGTATTAATGTCCAAAGATTATGGTATTAGGGTTTTTAAATAACAAACTCTGTAAATGTGTATAAAGAGATTAAAGAAATCTGACCAGAAAATCTTTCACAAAACATTTCTAGCTTGGAAAATACCACTTCCTCAAAATAAAACTTTTCTCAGAGGCAAATTTGAGTTCTAAAAAAGTCTTAACATTCTTATGTCTAGGATTTAATTTACTGGGGAAAGGACACAAATAAGCTCTTTGAAGAAGCCAACTGCCCTGAGGTATTTGCCTGGGTCATCAAACATCCTTGCTCAAATCCTTGTCTCAATTGGTCTCTTCTCAGGGTCAGAGAAGATAAGAATAAAATGTGCCCCCTTTTTTTCTATTCAGATGATTTAAAAAAAAATCATTTTGTTAAACATTGGAAAAAGACAATAAATGTCAAACATTTCTTAACATACGGTTCCTCATTTCCATGCTGTTATATCATCTTCTAATTAAAATCACAGAAAATCTATTCAAACTTTTTGGGCTTATGTTAAAGAGAGAAGAAAAAGAAAACAACCCAGTTTTGGGTTATTCCCAGGTATTACTTAGGAATCTTGATCTTTTGCTGACCTGGGGCAAAAGAACAGTAATTTAAAAGTCTCTGAATGTACTCCTCTCTTTAAATTTTATACCTGTCTTCTCTTCCCAAATAATTATTTGTCATTCTATGGTCGCATCTCTTCTTTGTATTTTAATTCTTTATGTTTAATTTGAGCTGAAGATTAAAAAGAAGTGAACTTATTTTAACATGTATAAAAATTCTTTTCATCTGTTTCAAAAGTGTGAAGTTTCTCGTAATTTTGGGCAAGACCATGTTAGAGCCAGATCAAAGGACTGTGGTTATTTTCTGAGAGTTTAGCCCTCCAGTTCTCCTCTGTAAAATATGAATCAGATTATATTAGGAGTATATATACACACACACACACACATACATATATATAAAGAAACAAATCAAGTCCTTTATTTAAAGCATATTACTTTTTATTTTATATCACAATCTCTTCTTCATACCTGGCCAATTTTGACGCCCCACAATACCTAAAAACATCCTCAAGAATTTGGCCAGCTTTAGGATTTTTGTTGATGCTAAAGACTTGTCAGTGAACAGATGTTTAGCAAATTTCAAATTTGCTTAATTTACATTATTTCCTGAATGCTAGTGTTATCTTTCACTCTTCTGACAGTTTTTTTGCAGTGTGCAGACTTATAACACGATTAGCTGCTGGACATACACTGTAGCCTTTGCCAAACATGTGTTGGGATTCCTGCTTATCAAACTGACTTCCTGAAAGTATTCTCCAAGAATTGCCTAAATGTAGTTATTTACTCTAAAATCATTGCTTGTAAACTAATTTTGTAACTTTATATTTCTGGAACAAAAATTACGAAGTAATCAGGAACACAGCTGCAAAAATTTTTTCAAAGTCTGGAATAACCTGTTAATTTTGTACTCAGTATAATTATAACTTACATATTTAAGGAAGTTATTTAAACTAGAAACTGGGGGCAGGGAGGTTGTGATCTTTATAAGTGTCTGCAGTACATTTAACACTAGTTTGTAGTTGAAAATCGTCTCTATTTTGAATTTTCTAGAACTCTGTGTTATTTGTAATTATAATAAAGCAGCTATTTCACAGTATCATTCCAATGCAGAATTAAGACTGCTTGGGTCATAAGACATAGGAGGGTTTTTAATATGTTTTAGCAGCTTTGCATTTCCTTTTAATTTAACCTCAACTCTGAACTTCTGAGACTTATAATGTCAGGTTTGGGGATACTTACATTATTTTTACACAGTACTTTGTCCTAATTTTTCCAGTTTATTCTGCCTAAGCAGTAACTCTAACATTATATACATTTCTGAATGAACAGAGTGATAAAGAGTGTAGCTGCCAACTTGTCTAGTAGGTGAGCCATCAAATCTGCTTATCTCAGCCTTATCAGATAGTTGACTTTAGATATTAGCCCTAAATCAGCGGCAGTAGAGCCTTTGATGGTCCATCTGTATCAAGAAGGTCTTATCAGAAGCAAGAGGCAATTCAAAAAGTGTTTGCAAGCCTGTGTGCCAACCTCTCATTCCTTCACATCAGAAACCATTTTTGATTCTTGGGCTGAACAGTTGAGTGATTCAGAGCTAATTAACCAATCAGGAATCTGTCATTTTGGGGCAATTTGAGAGTTGCAATGTCCCCCACGGTTCCCGTTGCTCTGGCTTTACTGACTCTAACAGCACAATTTATTTTGAACTGGTATTTCCAAATCAGGCAGAGCAAGCAGCAAAACTTTTCTCTTGCAGGGTGTGGTGGGGGAACTCTGCCATGTGACTTCAGGGCATAAGGTTGACTTTGCTAAATTAAGATAACTTGAGCTGCCTTTAAATAGCAATGTCCTCTTCTGTAACAAGATGGGAAGTGTATTTTAGCTCCAATAATAAACAAGAGAAGGGAATCTGTGTAATTCCAAAATAAATAAATGGCAGTAGGCACAGAGCAGCATATTCACTTTCTGATCTGCTTGATCCTGAGGTTGTTACATGTAAGCCATTTTCTGTGGCTGTGATCATTATACAGTCTTTGAAAGGTCATTACCCTCACCTCACAGATGGAAAAACTGGAATGATAGGCGGGATAGGGAGTCACCTGCCTGAGCTCATCAGCAGAACCAAGCAGCAGAGAGAAGAATCTGCCTCCTCACCAAATGTTATGGTTATGGTGCTCATAATGCTAATTCCTTCATTTTCTGAATGGATCCTGCGCTCCCACCTGCTCCGCTTTCTAAAAGTATGATGCATCTTTTCACTGTTTCACTGTTTCATTCACTCACTTGGCCCCAGTTATTGTGCCATCTCAGTGTCCAAACGTTGACTGTTTTGAGGAATGTTGACTGTGCAGTGCCTGTAGTGCCCCAGAGGTTGCTGAGTGTGCTGGTTTGGACTGGGGTAGAATTAATTTTCTTCCCAGAGTCTGGCATGGAGCTGTGTTTTGGATTTGTGCTGAATCCTGGATTGATCGTATAGAGATGTTTCTATTATTGCTGAGCAGGGCTCACACAGAGCCAAGGCCTTTTCTGCTTCCCATGCTGCCACACTGGCAAGGAAGCTGGGGGTTCCTGGGAGCCTGGGAGGAGACACGACCAGGACAGGTGACCCAAAGTGACCAGAGGGATAGTCCAGGCCATGTTACATCATTCTCAGTATGTAAAGTGGGATGGGGGGGGGGTGTGGGATAAAGGGGAAAGAGTGGAGACATTTGGAGTGGTGACATTTGCCTTCCCAAGTCACTGTTACGTGTGATGGGGTCCTGCTCTCCTGGGGGTGGCTGAATGCCTGACTGCCCATGGGAAGCAGTGAATTAATTCCTTGTTTTTCTTTGCTTGTGTGCATGACTTTTGCTTTCCCTATTAGATTCTCTTCATCTCAACCCCTGAGTTTTCTACCTTTTACCCTTCCTGTTCTCTCCCTGGTCCAGCTGGTGGGGGAGAGCGAGTGTCTCTGTGGGGCTTGGCTGGGGTTAAACCATGCCACTGAGGAAAGCTGTGCCTCAAAAACCTCCACTGGATGACACAGTTGTCAGAACCCCCTTACATCTTTTAAAAAATGCCTCCGGGGTTTACAGACAAGGCTCAGTCCAAAGACTGATGGAAGATAAATAAGTTGTTCACTTATTTGTAAAGGCATAAATTAGGCCACTCAATATACAAGGCTGAATATGCAATATATACGTTTAGTTTTTAAAACAAGTTCATTTTTAATTATGAAATGTTATCTCCAAACTACTGGACTGTCCTAATATCTTTCTTTTTCCTCACAGCCCTGTCTGCTTTAACATGTGTACTTATGTAGACATCTTGCTTTACTTGCTGTTTCTCCAGCTGAGGACTCTCAGCAATCCATCTGCTGATTCTTCCTTGTCTTCCTCAACAGTCTTTAACCACATCTGTTCTAGGTGTAAATGAGTTGAAATAATGAGCTAAGGAAATGTCTCAAACACGTTTACAGTACCTCTGAGGTCTGTGCTACTTCACGTATTTGTCTACACAGTTTTCCCAAGAAAAATAATCCACTGTATGTATTCTTTTTTAAAGGCCCCCATAGTTTTAGAGCACAATATGAAAGTGATTAGCAGTAATGAGAGCTCAAAAGGGTAATTTAGTCTTCATGTTCATTTTTTCTCAACTATTCCTCTCCCTTCTAACAGAAGTGCCAATTAGTTCAAATTATGATGTAAATCTTTATCAACAAAGCATTGGTTGAAGAGATTCGACTCATTTATTAAAGGTCATCTGAGTACACATCACACAAAAAGCACTTTGAATCACCATTGATCACTTCCTCTTTCACATCAATTACCTAAATGAGAGAGACTTCATATCACACAGTTGCTTTCCTCCAAGTGCTATCTTATTCATATCACAGTTTTTTCTGCCTTCGTTCCTCTGCAAATGCACCTACAGATGCAAAAGAAACTTCAGAAAATAGCTGTCTTTGATCATCCTGAGCTGTGTTCCTAAAATAAAATAAAATAAAATGTCTGTGCTAACAACACAAGCAGCTTGAGAACTGAAAAAGAGAAATTAGTCCTGAATTAGATTTATACTCATTTATGTTGACTACAGCAGTCACTTTGTGGGAGTTTCTTAAATCTTCTTCAGATGACTTTAAGCAGTTTATTTCAATTTGCAATTCAAGAGGTACTTTCTTTACAGCAACCTGCAAAGTCTTGCTGGGATCAAATAGTCCATCTGGTGTCTCCTGTACCTCTGACATCTTCCTCTCAGATAAAAGGCAGGCATTCAGACCTTGTTTACTTGGCTGCCTCCTTCTGCTGCAGTGGACAGAAGATTATCTAGTGCATTCTCTCAGTTGTTTTGACTGAGCAGTGTTGAAAAAGATCTTAATAAAAATTAGTTGTCAGTAAAAGAAGAGGTGCTGAACATAATCAAATTTCTGGCTTCTCTAATCATTCAGATATGGACCAATTAAGGAGTAAGCCCAGTGTATTGTATCTTTCTTTATTCAGGTATTGCATTCGTCATTTGAGTGGATTTGGTATGCTTAGAATTTACCCTCGAACTTTCTGATTTTGTTCAAATTCTTTCGTCTGAATTGTGTTGACCTGCCAAATCATGCTGGGTTTCTTATCTGCAGGCCACATGCATGCCTGTTTTTCTGATATGACTTGCTTGTAGGTGTAGTGCTCAGACTGGTATTTCAGACCATAACCTTTTGTCTTTCTACTCTATGTGGCACATGTGGTACAAACTATCCACTCAAACTTCTTTCACATCTTTGGAGACTCTGATATCATACTCCTCCCTCCCTGCCATCTACACATGAAATCTGCAAGGATCCCTTATGGATGCAGTAGATAGCCAGGAGTTTCTTCTTTTTGTGGAATAAGTATACTGCCCTCACTTTTTACAGTGTGTTGATACTTCAGTCTCTACCATATTGGTCCTCAAAATTAAATCTTGAGATAGAAATATTGTATGTCCTTATTTTACACCTGATTTAAAGGGCAGCCCCTGTCACAGGAGACAGTGGTGAAGCACAGAGCTGACTCAGAATGTCTTGGCAATGTGATTTTTTCATGAACCCTGCAAATGCAAAGCTGCTGCTATGACAGTGAGACCGTCAGCATGCAGCCTGTGCTGGCTGAGGCCGGATTTGTACGAGTCACATAAAGATAAAAGGTGTGTTCCCCTTTTGCTTGTCTTTTAAGCTCTCCAGTTCCATGTTCTTTGATGGGATTTCAGTGAAGCCTGTTAGCAGTGCAATGTTTCTCTCTGTGTTTCCTGCAGGAGGCTCATCCGCGGCACTGTGCTGCTCAGCATGGCACTGCACGGCACGCTCCCCACGACAATGGTTACCCCAGGCATCTGCAGCGCTGAGACACCAACCTCGGTCACACTGCAGGTGAGAAAGCCAGAAGGCAACGCAAAGGCTTGTTTTCTAACAAAGAGCGAGAAAAAGGGGTGTTCCCACAGCTCATTGAGACCACACAAACTCAAAATCGTATTTCCGTTATAGCTACTCAAAGAAATACATTTAACATTAACATTTTGATCTTTCTAGATTAGATTAGCAACTGGGTATTTCAAGGACAAAGCCAATTGTTTCCTGTATAAAAAATCCGAATGACCGTTAGCAAATGAAGTACAAAAGCAGATAATGCAGATAAATCAGCCTGGCCTAAAAATAGCATTGTTTTAACAGACAAGCAAATGGGGATTTTCCAGGCTGAGGAGTTCAGTCAAAGACCATGCCTTAAAATAGCTCCCCCTATTAATAATAAAGGGAAGTTGAGACCGTAAATGGCTATTAATTTATAATCTCTACTGAAAGAAATGATCACTCATTCTCCCCCCTCAATTTCAGTTAGTCCCAGCCATGTAGCAGTGTCAGGATTTGTGAACATGCTGGAAATGTTATAAATATAGATTTTCATGGAAAATCTAGGCTTAGGCTGGAATGGACTTAAAGATTATCTAGTTTTGTGATGTGACTATTTCATAGGGAATAATTTTGTTAACCTTTAGAAGAGTGATGCATATCAAATACTTGTATTAAAAAGTAGATATCAATAAGACATTTTGGTGTGCATTAATAAACCAAAGCAGGATGCAAATCAAGCTGAATTTTGATGAACAATCTGAATTTTCAGAGAAATCTACTCAGATTATCAAGTTACCTCAAGCATTGTAGTTTTCGTTGAATGTTTACTTTCCCTGTATCTTAAAGAACATTACCCTAAATTTCTGACAGGCATGTGTAAAAATGGAAAATTGGTGGATGCTGTACAATATACTTATAAACTGAACATGCAGAAGTGAATTCAGGAATCTGATTTCCATCTCTTACAGTGACAAACTACACATCAGAAAAATCCTCACTTTTCAAAAACCAAAACAAATCTACATTAATAAAAGTTTTCAATTTGAAAGCCATCTCATTAAAAAAAAAGGAGACTAAAAGTAACAAATTGCTTCAGCTTTGAGTTCATGCAGTCCTAATAAAATTGAAATATGTTGGATAAAATTCTCCCAGTAAATTTATCTCCCACTGATTCTGTGGATGGAATTTATCACCAAAACATTTAAGTAACGTATTACATACAGTGAACATCCTCAAAATAATTATCCCCTCTTATGTCTGGTGTACTTTGTATATTCTCTGTACAAATTCAAGACAAAATTTATTGACACTTGCATCTGACATTATATATTGCTAAAAACTTTTTTGTCTTTTTTCTTTCTTCTTCTTCTCTTTTTTTTTTTTTTTAAAATAAAGATCGACTTTCCAGAAACTGATTTGGAGTTCATTAAACCTGAACCTGAAGAAAGAAGAGGTGATCTCGAAAAACCAACCCAGGAGTGCCTGAAGCACATTGCAAGACTTTCACAGATACATTCTCCTCTGCTGTAAGTTGTCCCCTCCTAGCCCTGCTGATTCTTGCCGTGCTGTACTTATTCTATCAATCACAATTAAATGTATCCAATTTGTTAAAAACAAAATTTTCCACTGAAGGAGCATAGCTTGACTGATTTGAAAAGTAACACCTCTAAATGAAAGAATAGATCACAGCAAGGCCTAATAAGGCTCTGGAGGTGGCAGTGTATTTTACCAGTTTAGAAAAGGATTGTTTTTCCTGTTCTGTTGCTGTATCTTTAAATGTGTTTGAGACGAGAAACTAATTTTTGGTTCAAAACATAAGATTTTCAGGTGATGCAGTACATGTGTATCAGTATTTGCAAGAACACCTCTAGGTTCTATGGAAATCAGCCTCCTTTAGTTATTAAACACTCAGACTTCAGATGTAGCTGCTAAATGGCTTTTGAAAAATCTGTTTCAAGTTATAAGCAAGCAAAGAAGTATGGAAAGTTCAGCTTTCGCAGAGGTGGATAAAGACAAAGTGAACTAAAACACGCTCTGAACTGAGGCAGATTAGTATGCTCAGCTATATGAACATGTACTATCAATTAGGATTATGTACTGCATAAAATAATTTTGGGTGTAATCAGAGTGGAATTTGGAACACAGGTGCTTACAGAGAGCCATTATACTAATGGCAGTTAATTGTGTGAATTAATCCTCAATCAAATGTCAAAAGGTGCATTAATGGTGCCATAACTAAATAACTTAATTCAGCACTCTCAGTGTGTCATGATGTATCTGTAAAGAAGATTTTTCTATGCTGATTTCTATGTTGTTGGTCTGAGGTTTTTTTTAATCAATTTATTTTTAAAAACCCCAAGAGACCAATTCGTTGTTGTATTTGATGTTTAACTCAACTTTTACACAGACAGATGAAATGTAAAATTACTTTTATTAACCATAGGTTCTGTGATTTTAGATTTTGTTGTTTTTTTTTTTTAATGTGAATGGTATGTCAGTATTTTATTGTGAATAGTCATAGTGCCAGTAAAACTTCCACCTGCAAAATATGCTTCAGAATGATTTAGGGAACTTCAAATCCAATGCCTGTGACCTCTGTAACCTTGGCAAAATTGTGGTTTTGGTAAGAAGGAATAAGACCATTAAGAAAATAGCTAAGTACAAAGTAATTTGTCAAAGAAGACAGTGTGTGCCATTTCTCTACTGCTAAAAAGCTTGATGTCCATTTTACTGAAAATGCTGCACAGTTCTTGTCTTCAAGACTCAGGAAGGGCACAGTAGACATGGAAAATGTGCAGAGAAGGGCAACAAATAAAATGAAAGGCATTAAGCAGCTCTTTGACCAAGAGAAAAAATGGCTGAGACTATAGTTTGGAGACAAGACTAGAGGATGTCTGTATATGTAAAATTAATTTTTGTAAAATCATGATGGTGATAGACAAGGTAAATTATTCATCAAATCCTACAGTCTTTGAACCTAGGGACATTCAATGGTGTAAGTAGGAAATCAATTATCAATGAATGGAATAAAGTTCATCTTTAGAGAGTCAGGGGTGAGCTTTCAAAATCTGCTGTCACAAAGCTGTGAAGGCAGACAACATCACCACATTCATGAAGGCTAAACACAAATTCGTGGAGAGCAGGTCATCAACAGCTATTGCAAAGGACCAGGCAAGGGTAGACCCTTTAACATCCATAATACAACAATTTTGGGTTCTGTGGGAATACGAAGGGAAGAGACCACTGAGAGTTACCAGTTTGAAGTTAAGGTAGGTCCTTGGAGGAAAGAGAATGGTAGTCCTGTGTTTTCCCACAATTTGTTGTTATCTCTTATCCTATCTTACAGGCAAAGCTGGTCTTACAAATGAATCATCAAGGTGAAGGGTAACATATTTGGGTTTTGAATGAAGAAATTCCATTTTTTAGTACTTCGTAATCCAGAAGAATCTGTCAGCCTATAACTTTTCCTGTATTTCTGTCAGAGGAATTCTTTTTCTCTTCCTCATTCATGAGATATTTCCTTAAAAAAATGGTAACATATTTGTATCCAAACACATTATCGGCATGATATCTGAAGATTACTTCTTTCCTTTTTTTCCCATATGTCAAGAAAAAGAGAGGAATCTAGGTAGTTTTTGAGTGGCAATATGGCTGTGTGATGATCCTTCAGGCTTACAAGCCTCAAATATTACTTTGAAATAAGTGGGTGTCTGTGGTCAGAAGACACAAGAGATCTTTCTCAGGCTGTCAGGATCCTTCTGTTCATTCTACTGAAAGCAGAGGGAATATGTAAATGGACAGAAAATGTTCTTAACCCAATGGTAAGAAAAGGAAGAAACAGTGGTTAAAACCAGACAGCTGCATGGTTGTCTTTCTTACAGGTGGTTGAATCCAGTAGTGTTATAAATGCAACGCTGCCACAAAACTGACAGCACAGACAGCCTGATTCTGTTCCTCCTCTCTGCACGACCAGGATCCAAGTCTGCTGGTGGAATAGAGGCACATACATATACATTTTTATAAGTAGTATAAAAAAAATGGATTGTCTCAGTAGTTGTGCTTAGTCTATCTGGTAGCTGGACCCAGATCTCCCTGCTCCCCCCAGCTGCTGACACCCAGACATACAAACCCTTAAGTTCACAACTACCCTGATTTGATTGCTGGTGCTTGGGCCTCCTCCTGTTACATGGCTATGTATGTGCTCCAGCCTTCCCGTTAGCTCAGACTCTTGTCTGTCTGGTAGGTGGCTCAGATCGCTGGTCCCTGTGGCCAGCATCTCTTGGATGTTGATTAATGAAGATGTTGTTCAGTGGGACTGAAGGAAGTGAACTTCCCTACGTGGCTCTTGTGCTCCTCACAGCCCTACACTCTGATCTTTGGCATCATCACCGAACCAGGCGAGAGAGAGCCAAGAGGAGAGCTAGTTACTGCCAGCTGCTTTGGCTGACTTCCGAAAACATTTCAGATGTGAGCCTCTGATTCCTTTTAGGATTACTGTGTTTGAAATACAAGCCCCACAAAACTCAACTTCTGAGATAGAGGCTGCTCTTTGACCCTGACACAGCCTGCGTGCACACAGCACGTCCCAGTGCGAGGGTGGGAGACCGGTTTGAAGCCAGGAACATGACAGTCTGGTTTCTGCCGTCTTTATTTCCTTTATTCATCGCTTTCCCTCTACCATACTTTTCCCTCTCTTCCAGCTTCCCTTTTCCTTTCTGCCACTTAGCTGGTAGTAATCTAGTTTGCCTACCAGTGGTCACAAGAGTCCTGTTCCTCTGAGTTGGGATTAGGAAGTCTACTTGCAGCTGAGTGAATAATGGAAGAGGTCTTTTCTGGTCCGTCCATGGAAGAGAAACTTTAAAAGGAAAATCAGTGCCCGGGGACAGAAATTTGCATTTTCGATCTTTGCTGCTCTCTCCTCTTTTTGCCTTTTTTCTTGTTCTCTTTTGGTACTGAACGTGAACAACAAAAGCAGCTCAGAAGCATTTAAACTCATGTTTTGCTGTTTTCCCCCTCCCACCAAAAAATGGAACAACTAACACCAGCTAACAAAGCCTTCAGAGAAGCTGTTTTCTTCATTTAGCTAAAGGGATTAATTAAAACCTAAACAGAAAACTAGTGAATTATTTAGCTTTTATGGTATTTTGGTTTTATTTTTGTTAAGCAGAAGGCTTATATTTTAATAGAGACCTCATATGGAAGGAAATTTAGATACAACTTTACCTAAAAACCTGTAAACTTAATTTCTATCCAAAAAAAAGGTTTAATGAGCATCTTTTCCCTCTTGAGACAAAGAAATTCCCGTATTTGCATAACAAAATTCAGATCCTATATGTATGCATAATATTTTTACCATCTTAAATGTCTTATTGCATGTATATATAAACTTCTGTTACAACTAAGAAATAGAAAATCAAAACCTAAAATATTCCTACCTCACCCACCCTTTAATTTCATCTCTGATCTTTAAAGCATGGAAAGAGAAAATGGCATTTCCTCTGAATAAAGTCAGAGGGAGAAATCTGTTATCTAGAAAACATGATACAAGGACTGATTTCGTATTTCTCTTTGCAAGCTCAGTGGAAGCTTTAGCTGCTTTAATCTGAAAAGCAGATTGTCTAGTTTGGAGGATGCTGTTTGAAAGCTGAAATCTCTGCTGAAAGTTAACATATAAAAGAGGTCCTTCAGCTGAACTGTCCTGCAGAATGTCATCCAAATGCATAAGATAACCAGATGGGCAATGAAGTTTTAGGCCTATTTTTATTTCTTTTTCTGTGAGGGACTTTTTTACACGATCACAAAGCACCTATTAATTGTCACAGAAGACATGCTTTGAATTCTGAAGCTGTTTCTTGAAGTCATTACCAAAATGATACTTTTCCTGAAATGATTACTGAAAGTCAGGATTGGTATCACAGTTAAATTAGTCTTCTGCATACATTTATGAGCTTATTCTCCTAAAAGGAAGAAGTTAACACTCACTCAGGAAAAACCATGCCCATCTTTGTGCTGCTGCTCTCCGTTCCTAAACACTTGGCAATTCAAAATTACAAAGGAGAAAAGTTTTCTAGTGCCTACAGGGCCAACAGAACTCATAGAAATGAGTTGTGGATGACACAATCTTGACAGTTAGAGTGGGGCTAAGATTTTTTTTGGCTAAGAATGTCCCAAAACATTGCAAACAGGAGGAAGACAACCTTGGAAAGATTGTAAACCTTTGGATTTTGAGCCCTGTTTACACATCTGGATAATTAAATGCTTGTCTGGAGGCAAACTATTTACTTACTGCCTTCTACAAGATTCCTCACACCTCATTCTGAAATATTTAGGTCTGTTTAAAGTCGCAATTGTGTTATGCTATTAAATAGATGGATCACCAATCTGGTCAAATATGACCAACAAAACCAATGTTCTTCTTGATTTCAGTAATTATTTGTATGAACTGAGGATCAGTTTGTACTTTCAGAGCTTGCTTTTGAAGGCTCTGATATCAATTTAAGGAGATTGTCTGAGCTTGTCTCCAGGGAAATTTATTTTCCTGTTTTCTGATGTGTCAAAACCTGAGATTTAATATGCATGAGGCAAAGACATCTGAATTGTTGACAAACCAGTTGATATAAGGCAGAAATTATTCGGAGGCATTTCTCACTGTGTTGAAATATGGTGTGATGACTGACCATATTTTCAATATGAAATTTAGATGTTTAATATCTCTGTGAGGAATCTGGCATATTACATCCTTTTCTTGTTTATTTTGTTGGGGTTTTTTTGTTTGTTTGTTTGGGGGGGGTTGTTTTTTTTTGTTTTTTTAGTTTTTTTGTTTTGGTTTTGTGAGTACAGCACATCATGGCAAGCAAGACTTTTCAAACGGATATAGAAGTTGCTGGGAGCTTTTTTTCCCTTTTCCAAACTCATATCAGCACTAGGGGTAATCACACTCTGGGTGTGTCTGTGCCTGTTCTTATGTTTTTGTGTATGTGCATGGATGTGCCTAAACATTATTTTAAAAGCAAAGATGTTAAATATAGACACACCTGCACTAAAGAGTCAAAGCAAGGGCAGGAATGAAAGCTATGACTTGCAGTGTTGTGTGTCTAGTTATGAAAGTTAGTCAGAGATGATATGTAGCAGATGGATGTAGCAATAATTTACCCAGTGACAATTACACCTTCTTTGTCAAAAAAACCCCAAACAGTAAAAACAAACAAATAACACCAACAACAATAGAGACAGCAGAGAAAAAAAACTGAGAGTGCTTGGGATGTGAAATAATCATATATATGTGTGTCTTTTAGCACTTCATTTTTATAGGACCTAAGGCTGACAGATCCAGAGTATAAGTATCACTTTTCTTATAAAAGCTGGTCTGCAGAAAATTATATCCTGCCCCAAGGAAAACATGTACTTAGCTGAAAAGCTGTGTACTGTGTGACTTGGCCCCTCTGTACAATAAAGTTTGTTGCTACACAAAGCTTCAGGTGGTTTTAATTTCATACTGAATTTCTAATCTTCTTTTCCAGACTCTCAGAGCAACAGAGAAGAATCTTATGGTTTTATCGCTACTCCTGCAATAATCAAAACTGCTCCCTTCCTCTGGTGCTGGGCAGTGTACCCAGTTGGGATCGAACCACCGTGTCAGAAATGTATGCCTTGCTGAGGCGTTGGAGATTTTTTAACCCTCTAGAGGCACTTGGGCTGCTGACTTTCAGGTAAGGCAGAATTAACCAAGTAGGAAAGTAACAATAAACGGAATGATCACATGCCAGTAATTTCAGCACTTCAGTTTGCTCAGCACAGTATGAGGCTTTGGTTCACTGGCTGTGCTTTTGTTTCTCTCTGTGTCAAAGTGAAAACAGAGTTGCAACTCCTGTGATGACCTTGAGTTGAGTGTGCCAGCCATATCTTCTTGGCTGAGAAGGTTTTCTATTTCTCAGGATTATGAAAAGAGTATTGCATTCTCTAGAGCAGATTCAGGCAGTTTCTGGTAACAGGTGATCTGCCAAATTATTAGCACTTACATAGCACTCCATAACTTCAAACTGCTGTAGAGACATGAGGTGACTAATGGTGGGAGGTAAGGAGGACTGAAATATGCCTCTAGATAATACAATAATCTATGTAAATACATACAGTCCCACGTGTAACCTATCTCTCTGAAGTAGATTGGATGAAACTTTGAAGTTGGTTGAATAAATTCTGTTGTGGTGCCTTAAGTTCCACCCCCACTTCTTACACTGGGAGCTGATTGTTTGTCAGATGACTTTCTTGATGCTGGAGATAGCCCTGCCCATGATGTAATAGACATTTCAGGGGACAGAATCTGTGTCAGCAGTTACATTCCCTCCAAAAACTTGGGAGGTATTTTGCATTAAGTGACCTGTAAAAACATTACACATGCAGATGAAAAGTTTGAGCAAATGTGTTTTATCAAGCCCTTGCTTGTCTTGGGTAAGCACAAGCTGCACCATCTTTGCAATCTCAGTTTCATGCTGTACCTTTAGAAAGAAAACAAACCTCCTCTGAAGCTCTACTTGAGAAATACACTGTGACTTGATACACTTTCCTTCAAGTTATTTAAAATAGTTATTTAAAAATCTAAAACTGATTATTGCCTGATATTTCCCTCTGCATGCAGTTTCCTGAGAATACTTGTATCCCAGGTTTCTATCTGAACTATTAGCAGTTTCACATGTTGGCATGCATTTTTTTTATGGTTGGTGGAAATAGTGGTTGTGAAGATCCTGAAAGATCAGAATCTGGAGCATAGTATTTTTATTTACCAGTCTTAAATTATTAGGATTCAATTCTAATTTATAAAAAATCCATGTAGAAAGGAGTATATGGGCAGTGTGTTGTCTTCCAGACTTCAGAGTAGAAAGAGAATTTGATAGGGTTTGTCAGAGCATGCCAGGCTTTTAGATCAGACCTTTTGCCCCATTTTATTTCTGTGTCTGGGTGGCATTTCTGCAAGTGAAGAGCTTGATTGTTCTTTGAAGATGCAGCTCTGTGTGAGGGTGTGGTGCAGAATATCAGTGCTTTCAGGTGCTTCAAAGAGTATTTAATATGACTGAGTCTGCTTCCGAGTTTCTCAGTGTGCATCCGGACCAGTGTGCAGATTGTTCATTCTGCCTACCACAAAGATTGTTGGCATAGGCGGAGGGGAAAATGTCATCACTGTGTCTCTCTCATGCCACCACTGGGAGTGGCTGGCACCTGCAGTTGTGCCAGAGAACAAGTACTTCTCTCCTGATCAGGATCTTAGGTGGCTTATCCCTTTAGTTTCTTTCTCACTGAAGATAATATCAATGCAGTTTCTTTGCTTCATGGAAACGCTGCAGAAAGAAGTTCTGGGTCACAGAACAAATCCTCTCAAGAAAAAAAAATTGTCCTTCTCATACCCACAATATTTTGGAGGTACAAGAACAACTGGGAAGCTAACTTTCAGAAACAGAGAGATTACTTTTCCTTAAAGATGTCTAGTTTCAAAAATGTCTGGGTCACCCATTTAACTGCTGAGAGACAGAGATATGCAAATTGAGAGGCTGGGTTGAAGGAGAGAAGTACTTTCCATATAAATGGATTTCTGAGGTTTCTTCTCTTAGTTCTCTATTTCTCAGATTTCTATCATTTTGAAAAAAAGTACAGTAACACTGGATAAGGTCCAACCTTAATTCCCCCTTACCTTCACTGACTTTGCATTATGGGCTGTTTAACCGAGCTGGTTTTGAACGTTCATCCGAATCTATCCTGTTTTATGTTTGGCATTGACAACTCATCAACTCAGTTCCTCGCTTCTATCATCCACAAAACAGCTCTCTGATTTCTTGTGATTGCTGAGGCACGGTTGAAAGATCCAAGTTCATATAAAACATGAGCAGAATATAAAATAAATGCTCTTCATATATTCATGTCTATTTTAAGGACTTCTGTTACCATCACTCTCAAACCGTGGGTAAGGAAAATGATTTAGAGCTGATCTTGGTCTACATTTATTGCTGAGAGGAGCAACTACACTATATCAGCCCAAAAGTCAGTCTGGTGCATCCTGTCTCCAATGGTGACCAGCAACAGCTACCCAGGCAAGACAGTGAAAATGGGCCAAACACAGTGACACTGCCAGTCTCCCAACTCTCAGTAATCTGCAGCTCAGAGGCTTCCTCGGACAGATTTTTTTTTTTTTAAGAGTCCTCTTGCAGTTTTCTTCCATGATTTTTTCCAAATTAAAAATTGTTCTGCATAAATATTCAGCTTACAGTACATCCTAAAGCAAGGAGATCTGCAGCTTAGCTCTCTGCTTTATTCTTTCTATGCACCACAATTTACCACATTCATCAGCACCATAGAAGAGACCAAGAGTTTCCAGTCACTCCAAATTCTGGATGCTTTCTTTGGTGGAATTTCAGTTTGCAGTGTCTTAAAGAGAACCTGAATGTGTGGTGCAGGCATGTGCTCACTCTTTATATAGTTTAGAAAGGGTCCTCAAAATCACTAGTCACTTCTGCAAGCCTTGGGCTGGGAACTCTAAATTATCCTTCTCAGAGCAAAAAAGCCAGCATCTGTCCTGATGATGAAACTCAAACTCAGACCGGCAAGGATAAAGAGATGAAAATCATTGGACGTGCTTCCTCACGTCCTGGGTGAGGCGGCAGCATCACAGAGCTTAGGGAGAAGTATGACAGCCCATCAGATCAAGCCCCATTATCAGGAATCTGAACTGGAAAGCTCTTTGCAGCTTTCTGAAACTTGTAAGATGTTTTGTTCACTCCACAGTTGAATGTACCCTTTAGTAGATGTTCTTTGAGTGTGTCTCTCTTGCTTGTGCTCTTCCACTTCTCAGGCAATTCTCAAGGCAGCCAAATGACAGCATGCTCGTTTACGCAGTGGATAGGAAGAACTTTCATAAATGACAACACAATCACGGTACATTTCACAGAGAAGTTCAGTTGCAACCTTGAATCCATTACTTGGAGCAAGTGCATTGATTCTTAGAGCCCCCAAAGACGATGCTTAAAAAAAAAATTTAAAAAATCATGAATGTTTCTTTAATCAATAAAGATGTGATGGAGGATGGGAGGGGGAAGTGTAGAATAAGATTTTACACTCTTACCAGTAATTTCAAGGAAGGATGGTTATAAGCAGTTGCTTGAAATATAAAATTATCCCTAAGGCAGAAGTTACAGAGCTGGTTCCTTGTACTCAGAACAGCTTCTTGGTGCTCTGTACATTTTGCCATTGATTTCACTTATTGAGTTTGGTAAAAAGCCAAGCTTTAGTGAGTTAGAGCTTTCTATAACTGCATCTTCATTGCGTGGCACACTAGCCAGGGAAATAACACCAGTACACTCATTTACTCAGAGAACTTTCTGGATTACAGAAAGAAACCAAAGGCAGGGTTAGCAATGCCATCATTTATGATGTGCTGCTAGAGGGCAAATGTTTGTGTATGTTTAGAATAACTGTGGTTGGAATTTTTAGTCAGGTTATCTTGCTATTCAAATTGCTGCAATGGAAGTCCAGACATATTCATTAATCAAAATAGCAAATATCTTCTTCAGCCTTTTCTTTCTTTTTCTTTTTGGCATATTTAGAGTACACTTGCGGCGCTGTGAGGTGTCATGGCTAGGAAGCAGGAAATTGAGCTAGAATCAGGAAACATCCACAGAAGGTGTGTCTTTCTCCAGCATTGTGCATGGCTGCAACTGTTTTGAAGAGAGAACTTTTTGAGGTAGACTGAGGAGGTGAAGACATAACCTCCCTGTTAGGCTTAAAAATTTTTCTAGAAACTTCTTGTTGAATTCTAGTTCTGTCAGGACAGTTGCACAGGAAAGGACATTCCTTAAAAACCATGTGCCAAATCAGTGGTGTCAGACACAATTTTGGTTAAAGTATCCCTCAGCCTGTGACTGTCACAGTATTATTCTTGATTTTCACTTTATGTAGCAGAATAGCTATTGCATTTCAGAGGTTCGGATATCTAACCAATAATTATAATAAAATGTGATACCTTGGAGACAGATTTTGTTCTTATACCTTTGAATGTCAAATTGATTTAGAATTGTGAATCAGATTGTCATTGTTTCAATAAAAGGAGAATTTTAAATGTTCCCTTGGAGCTCACAACGGAATGCCTAGCAGAGTATTTATAAACCAGATAGAACTAGAGCATATCTTGCCCATTTGCATCTTGTTACTTGGCTGTAGTTATACATCAATATGGAGAGCAAACATGGGTTTATGCAAAGCAATAAGATAAGAACAAAGCAACACTCCACAATTAATTTGATACTTTGATGTACAGAATGCATTACTGATAAAGCTTTAAAACTGCTTATGCTTAATATACATGAAATTTAGTGATAACTTAGATGACGATGTACGCATTGCTAGGAATAGACAAGTCTTCTTTTTAAGCAGTGGAACGTGATGAGTTCTTTATTTTTTTTTTTTTTCACTGCTTTTAACCATTTTTAGCTTTCTTGGCAATAACTATGAAGGTACTACAGCAGAATGCTATAGTAAAACAAATAGACAACAGTGTAGGATATTGCATGCTTTCTGTGCATAAATGTGCACTGTAGGAAGCTTAATTGTAAATAATCATGTTTTCCATGGTTTAGTCCTCAGTTTTAACGTATCAGAGAAGTTTGTCTCTGGGGTGGGAAGCACCTTCTAGATCATAGAGGTTTCAAATGGAAACTGCTTTTTGTTAATTTTTTCCTACTCTTGTCCTAGGATATGGTTCACCATATGGTCTCCTTGACATCTTAAACTTATTCTTAGTTATTTCTGTCAGAATTTCTTGTAGAAAATCTGTGTAAGCATCACTTAAAGTATATTTTCTGTGAGTAAATTCGACAGATCTATCTGTCAATCAATCAGCCAAAGCAAGAGCTAGTGAATTTGACCATGACCTTTGAAATGTGTGGGTTTGGGGAGGGTTCACATGACTTCTCACAATAAAGAGTGAATTTTCTCTTTTTCAACAAAAAAAATTATGAAAATCAGTGTCCTTTTTACTGATAGTATTTGTTATCTTTCTGTTCTTTCTTTCAGTCCTTACCATTTTCTAACCTTCATATACCCCCACAGTGTTTTCTTGGAAGCCCTCAAAGAAATGAAAAAAATCACCAATAGAAAGCCCTGCTTATGTTATCTGTAAGCTAAAACTAAATACCATAATTATTATTCTAGTAGTCTCTTTCCTCTTCCTCACTAATAGCTTTTAAAATACTTAAACTGCCTCACAAAACTTCCCTCTTTATTCTTTCAAACATTTCTTCCATACTTTCTCTCCCCTGCCCAGTTGCATCCATCAACGACAAATTATCTTTTACTACATAAAGGGTTTTTTGTTTTCAATTGGTATCATCATTCCAAGAGGTTTGCTAGTTCGGCTTTCCTTATTTCTGCCACACTTAGTAGCATGCATTTCACTGGACTGAAGTTTTTCTTTTTTGAAAATACAACAGAACTTAAAATGTGTAGGGAATGCAGAAATGAGTGTCATGCTATTACCCTATGCCTTAAAAGAAGGCCTGTGCAAGGCCATCCTGTTCTCTCCAGAGATCCTCACACACCAGAAAATGTAGAGAACTGAGCAGTTTCACTTGCCTGGCGAATGTGTTCCAGCATAGTGCTATTTGAGGCAGCACAATAAAATAGAATAATAAAACTGTTAAAAATGAAACGCACATCTATTTCTCATTTACAGTTAGCTCACCATTGGCAGATGCTAAAATCTCACGAGAATTTCACAAATCCACAGGACACCTCAGCAGTGCTTAGTTTTCTCTTTGAATCTGATTTAGCTGAAAGGTACAGCTAGACAAATAGCTCTTGGCTGGCTATGTGTATGAAAAGAATCAAAGACTGAAAGTTGTCCTTATTTCTAAAACAAATTGTAATCTGTGCTCATCCAGCTCAAAATTCAACTTTTACAAAAAAACATCTTAAAGTCTCAAGGGAGGCCTAATAATCTACTTAGAAGTTAAAAAATGGGTGGCTGTCAATCACTGGCATCATGCAGAGAGGGAAGAATAAAACTGCAAAAAGGGTGTTGAGTTTAAATAGGTGAGTGTTTAATTAGAGGAAAACAGTTTCATAACTTATGGAGAATCCAAATTGTGAGCCAAGCTGAGAAGAGGAAATTTGAAGTTCTGCATAGTGTGACCGGTTACTAAGGACTAAATTCTTCTATAATTTACATATTTCTTATTTTTTGGTAGAGTCCATGATGTTTCAAGTGTGTCTAAACCTGGAACAAATACATAAGAAGTCCCAATCTCTGTTGTGGAGTCCTGATTGCCTTAAGAGACAACAATTAAATTGGTCAAAAGAAGAAAGCTGCAAGATATTACAGTGCCAGGCAAATAAATGAGGAACACTTTAGTTTTATTCACTGAAGTATTTACTGACCAATAGGTTGGTTGTTGAGGGAAAAAAACCAATGAACTGTAAGTGAATGGAAACCTAAACCTGGATGACAATTGCCATTTTGAAACTCTGCAAAGAAAGAATCTTAGGAGCATTGTCAAAGGTTTTTGTTTTAAGGTGGGGGGTTTTTAGCTAAATTCTCAGCTATTTTGGTGACAACCATAAACAGCTAGGAAGAGGAGTCCTCAAAGGTCCTGCCTCTGTGAAGCCATAGTCAGAGGCCACGTGTTACAAATCTGACAATCTGTATTTCAAATCCCTTACAAAATTGATCTGATGTCGACATGCTCTGCTACAGATGAGCTCCTCTTTCTTAGGAGCATATCCTCAAAGACTGGAGTATTGAATTTGTTGTGATAGAGTTGTCTCACTTCTCTGCTTTCAGAGTTTTCAGTATATGTAAATAATTGCATATTCATTGCAGCGAGCCCTGGAAATCAGCTCTCCTCTAATATCCAGACTGTGAAGCACTTTTTCTTAGGCCTGAAGTGATTTCTCTTGCATTCAGTTAGAGTAAAAAAATCAATTAATTTTGTCCTCTAATCAAGACTAATTTATGGATTACTAAAATCAGATTTGATGCAACTCAAACATTTGCAAGATTATTCACTGGAAAAAAAACCCTTCCAGCCCTAATTAATTACCAGACTACAAGATGGCATAGTTTTGAGGCATGTGAAGGGACTTTTTTTCAGTCTGATCTGCTTCTAAAGCATACCCTTTTATTGGCTTTTTACAAATAAAGTGGTGTATGCAAGCATAAATAGCATAAACACGATATAATACTAGTGGAGTTCATAAGAGTTTGTGGTAACTCCGGTGTTTCTGAGGATGTTAAAATGTTTGCTCAAATAGAAATGTGAGGTAAGGGGGTAAAACAAATAGAATTATATATTGTGTCTGTGTACAATATTTAAATACAAATTCGATATTGCACTTCTACCTGGGGCCCTGAATAGTGCTGAAATTTAAAAAAAGCAATGGCTATTACATCTAGGGCTTAACAAATTGTCAGGTATTTAAAAAAATATGCTAATTGCCTATTCTGTTCACAAGACTGAGCTAAGCCTCAAGCTGTCCTCAAGATTTACAAGCTGAAGGAAACAGTTTAGTCACCCGGACCAAAAAATTACCAAAATCTCATTCAAGAAGAATGACAAGTGTCCTTTCCTGAAGCAACCTACCCTGCAGATATTTCACCACAGTGCCTGTCATTGCCCTAATCACATCTCCTTGCACTGCTTCTGGTAATTTTAACCTAGCCCCAGTTTTGACTTACATCAAATTAATTCTGAATTAATCAAATGTTAGCTGCTGAAGGTTCTGGAAAGTTGGGGATTAAAATAATTTTATCATTCTTTGTCTAGCTGTAAAGAAATACAGGAGTTTCTCTCATAGCATTGCATGTATTCATATCTTGGCTGCTAGTAAGGACAAGCTGTAACTAAGTAATAACATTTTTTTGCTTGGCTTTGTGCCTGTGTAGAGCGTATTTCACTGTTCAGTAGCCTGTTGAACTAGGCAAGAAGGGAAAGGGAAAGACTCATTTCCATATTATCTGCACGTGCTTAGCACACAGCCCTTTGGAGCAATTGCATAATTAGAAAATAGGATGATATGAAAGAGGTTATTTTTTAATATATAGTCCTCCTTCAAATATGTTTTGTCCTAAATAGCCATGTGAATATTAAAGTAACAACTTCTCATTCCTAATAGGTTGCCTAGGATAAATAAGGAAAAAATAAGCCTTGCAGAAGATGCTAATTTGGGCCTATCACGATAATTTATTTATAATGTATTCCTCCTCTCCCCATCAAGGCCCTCTCATCATTATACAAGGAATTAGAAATGTCATTGAGTATGTACCATAACAGACAAACAAAATAGGAAAAGCCGCGTTGTTAAAGGGGGTTGGGAATTAGAGGTAGCAGCTGGGTGCAGCCCTAAAAACCAAGTTTTTCAAGTAAGTCCAACTGTCCACTCTTTTTTTTTTTTAAATCAAAATATCCCCATTTTGATTAGATGGCCTCTATTTCATTCGCTGATCAAAGTGCACATACTGTTCTACTTCAGCTGGTTTTATTGAACTTAGAATCTCAAGATTCAAGCAGCAGGTGCCATTATACTGCTGAGCACTTAGCTTTACAAGTTCTTCTCTTTTCATCTTGATAGCAACAAGCAGTCGTTGCTGCAAATATGGTACTGCCTCCTCTGTTTCACTTCTGATTTTAATTTCAATATTATTGGCAAAAGGTGCTGGATGGGAAGGTGGGAAGAGAGCAGTCTGGTTTTGTGTGGAGCTCTTGAAGCAGTGACACTGCTGGCCTGTGACATCTCCTGCCATACATGAAGGCTCTGATTTCAAAGGACTTTCCTCAGGGTGAATCGACAGGATAACCCATGTCCTTTAGTCATCATTTTTTTGTGTGCCTAGACTGCCAAATCAGAGATCTCTCCCAAGAGCCTAATAGCCACGTCAATTCAGAGGGTAGGGATTCACTGCTTTTTTGTGGGGCAGGTGCTTGCCCTCAGGGAACTGCATCAAAGCCCGGCGGCTCTTCTGAACAATATCATTGACTGTGGTGCTCTCTGAAGACATTTCTGCCCCTTAGGCAGAGATGACCCTTCTTGCACCTCTGGTAACTGAAAGGTCTCGATGAACAATCCCAGTTTGCTTCAGGAGAAAATAGAAAAGCTTCCTGGAATGGCAATGGATAGCATGCAAGTATTGATATACAGATAAGGGTGGCACCACATAGCAGATGTACACAGAAGAGCACATATCTTCCTTTCCGTGTGACAGCAGAACTGCAGCAAAACAGCTAAATTTGAACCAATCTAGGCAATTTCTGTGTATGTAAAATTCTCTGTGTATAATATCATAGAATCATTAAGTTTGGAAAAGAGCTCTGAGATCATCGAGTCCAGATTTTAATGATTAATGTCACGATTGCAAAATGTGAAAAAGTAGAAATTATTTTTATGTTTTCAAAAGAAGTCCTTAAAATATTATCTTTTAGCTTTCAAATATTAAAAGAGAAACTGTATACATTCTGTCTTGTTCTCTGAGAAGAGAGAAAATGTTCTGTTAAGAGTCAATTTTGATCAACAAGGTTACATCAAAATTTCATTCTCTTTCAAAGGAAAAGGTTTTCACCATCTATATTATTCAGCTGTCTTTTTCTGCATTATCACTGCTGCCACACCATGTTTTCCTCTTTTATAATTTTTTGCAATGAGAGCTCCATCATAAAATCTATAGCAGGCTACAGGCACTCTGGTTTCAACCAGAATTAGTTGAGAATATATCTTATGCTGAGTTCTCAAACATTTTCTCATCAGAAATGTCTGTTTCACTGACTTGTACCCTTTCTGGGGGAAGGTGTTAATTTTTACCGAATTTCACATAATAGAATCCTAGAAAACACAGCCCATGTTTTCAATTTTAAAATTGCTTTTGTTTAAAAAGTATTTTTGACTGTGTTATTACACAAAACAGAAGATCTGATTTGGAAAGAAATTATATTAAATGAACCCTTTTTGTATGGGAAATTTTAAGCTTTTTTGTTGTTGCTCAGAACAAATGAAATCTTCAAGTGACTGTTAAAAGTTTACATGACTCAGAAATTTCCAATTTCCAGGTAAGAAAGAGCAGCAAGAGTTCTGTAATTTGCTTCGTATTTCAGGAAATTACAATACATGGTAGTTCAAATTAAAAAAGGTATTTGAAGATCAGTTTGGGTTTTTTTCCCCCATGTGGCACTGTAACAGCAAATCCAATTGAGTCATCTGTGGTGTGTTTCTTGTTACAATAAAGTAAATTAACTGATTTTTTCCTGTTCCATTTTGAGAGAAAATCAGTTTTTCTAACATCTTATATCAGTGAGAGCTCAGGAGAGTTGCAATGGTCTTAATGATACCTATTTGTTTTGCTCTAGTTTTCCAGATCAAGATATTCGCAGGACAGCAGTCCAACAAATAGAAAATGTGTCAAATGATGAATTGTTAGAATACCTCCCACAGCTAGTTCAGGTAAGGAGGAAATTGATAACCAAGGAAGTCTTCTGTCCAGATCAATTAACTTCAGTAAATACTTTTAATTCATTCAGGTTGGTTGATCCATTGTAAGAGGAATAAGTAAGTCTGGTCAAGTGATGAGTGGATTAAAAACAGGGCTGAGGTATAGACTGTTTTCCACTTAAAAGAATGGAGTTGTTTTGGCATGCTGATTGAGATTTTATGTATACCACATGAAGGTATTTTCAAGTAACACAGAAAAGTAAAACGTGAATCTGAACCAGAGAAATTCTGCTTTGGTCACCAAACCAGGTGACAGGGCTTCATTGTAGTCAAGGAAGGAAATGCTGTTGCCACAAATCACAGGTTTTTAATACCACATACACTGAGAAAACCACTGTCAACACAGAGTAACATGGACATTTGGGTGTGGAATTGTCTCTTTAGGGATGTACATTGCATTTCACTGGAAATTAATGTTTTGCAAGTTATGGCATCATTGCTTCCAAGGCACTTGGTGATTGAATAGCTCCTGTTTTGGGGTTGAGCAGGAACTTTTGAAAGCTTTATCCTCTTACTTTGTAGCACTGTGCATATGGATGACTCACTATTCCACATTGCAGAGTTTCTCAGGGTTTCTTTCTGTGCCTGTGGTATATGCTTATCTAGATATCTGTGTATGCATATATGAATATGTTCACGTAATCCACTGCTGTGAAGCAGTGGAACCTTCACATCTTTACAACACTCACAAACTGCTGTGACCTTTCACCTTACACAACTTCTGTTCTAAAAGGAGTTTCTCTTCCAAATCTGACAATCAGGTAAAAAATTAAATATAGCCATGATAGTTTGAAGTGGGGGAAGAGAAGCTGCATACTCATATGCATGTTAACCCAGAATCAGGATGGTATCTGTCTGTCTTACAGGTGGTGGCAGACACTTAGGAAGTGAAGTTTCTCTGTTAATTGCACTGCCAGAGCAAACTCCGTATGTCTGATTGCTTTGCTCAGACTAAGCACTGGGTCCTTTCTGATTAGTTTGGTTATGAAGGAAAGACACTAAAGCCAGGATAAAATTGATTTTTATTATCAATTTTTCAATTAAGGTGCTCAAGTTTGAGTGGAGTCTTGAAAGCCCTCTGGTGAAGCTCCTGCTGAATCGTTCTCTCCAGAGTATCCAAGTAGCCCATCAGCTTTACTGGTAAGATCATTTGCCATGGCTGCCACAGTCATTTTCCGTCACAGTGAAATTTATCCATGATTCTGTTGGTGACAACCTCTCTTTTGGTTTAAAATCAACAGAAAAAACTATGTTTTACTCCTTCCGTTTCAGCAGTGGGTGTGGGTAACTTGGATAAAATACCAACTTCATCCTGTCTCTGGGCAGTTCTGCTCTCTTAAGTAATAGACCATTTGGTTTTTTTCAGCATTTTTGGGTTTGAGCCAAAAATAGTCTTGGCCAAAATTTGCAAGCATTGGTTTACTTTTAAAGGATGCTTCTTTTGTGATTTCTCTGACCTCTCCTGAAGTTGTCAGAATTTTCATGTGGTGTCAAAGAGTATGTCTTACCATTTTTATATCGGTCTGGCTTGTGATGGTAGACTTTCCAACAGTTCGTTTTCATGACTATGGAGATGTACCACGCCTGGCAGAAATGGCCATTCACCACCTGCCTCTGCAAGGCAAGGGGTCCTCTTACTGTATTATTGCATGAGGTGATTAGTCTGTTTGCTGTGCTGTCGCCTCAAGGCCTCTGAGTAAGAATGTGGCTTTCTGATATCTGAACAACTGCCCTGGGATCTGAAAATCAAACTCTGGTGTGTTTGGTGTTTTTTCCCACCCATCTTTAGTAATGATGGATGAACTGAGCTTTCATTTACGGTTCAGCTGGTTCAGACCCCTAAAACCAAAGCTTTCCTCCCTCCAAAGGCAAGAAAGCAATTGGAAATGTCATAATTTGGTTGATGAAGTGTGGGTTTGGGAAGAGCATAGATAATAACTTTCATACCTGCATGGTCTCTGGAAGTGTTAGTGGGGATAAAACAGAATTATTAATGGGTTTGTTTTACTGAAATTAGTAGGATAACATGCTTAATGAGCGTATCTTTCAAATAAAGAGGAACCACATTTAGCGAGCCATTTATCAACAGTGCCTGAAATATGCCTGAGACAATTTATACTAATATTAAACTTAGTCATACTAGCTATAAAATGTCCAGTCCAGAGTTCTTAAATATTCCCTAAGAGTTTTCCTGTACAATTAGAAATTATATCTAGGGTTCAATGGACAGGGGAACATTGTTAGTGTGCCTGTGTTTTCCTTAACTCCTCTCGTCTTCTCAGAAGAAAAATTACTGTCTGCAGTCTTCTTCCTCTTTACTTTCCAGTGCAAGTCCCTATTTTTCCCCAAATTCTTCTCAAGCTGTCTAATATTGTAATCTTGGGTAATATAGAGCAGGTGTTCCACCCTGAATAATACATATCCTAATCTGGCACAGTGCAGTTTAATGTGGCAAAATAAATCTGTTTTATATATAGCTTAATGTATAGGGTAACTATATCCACATCAAGTAGATTATTTCTCAAGGTTCATTGTATTCTCTGGCTTTCAGCTGGTAGTAGCCCTGTTCATGCTGGGTAGCTCTTTAATTTGTTTAGTTCAAATGTTTCAATCTAAACTGAGAACATAACTGTGGCAAATGGCTCTTAAAATTTTGCTGCTTTTATTTATCATATACACTTAGGGGTTTTTTGGTTACTCTGCTCCACCATGTTCTTCAGTAATAAACCTTTTTCTACCTAGCATTCCAGTTTATGTAATTATTCATATTCCTGTTCCAATATTTTAAAAGGCAGTTTCCCTTCTACTTACAATGTTTACCAAATTTCATGGCTTTTTAAAATAAAGTCTTAAATAATTAATAAAAGCTTTCCTTCACAAATTGAATTTTGGTCATTATAAAAGTAAGAGAAAACAGAGGTTTTCTTCCAGGTATTTCTAAAGAGACTTTTAAAAGAAGTCCAGAGATTTAATAATGTGAGGAGCACATGTGTGCATGTACACTCACATAACTACTTTTAAGAAATGTGGTTAGGTTACATTTTATTCTCAAGTGTCATGTTCTGTTTTATTACCGAATTAGCTTACAAGAAGCAAGGACTGGCAAAACTGAACTTTAGTAACCAGTTTATTTTTAATTGTAATGAATGAAATTACTATTTTATTGTTAAATAATACAACAATGTACACAGTGTACCTGCCCAAAATAAAACTTGGAAAAGAAGGCTAATGCAATATAGAAAACTGGTGAAGTGGTTTCAGGGCCACAAGGGAAAATTCAACTTATTTTAACTTCCATGTTTTACAATACTATTAAAAACCTAGAAACTAATTACCAGAAATGGCGGTCAACACTAACTTATTTTAATGAAAAATACTATTTATAGTAAAGTGCCAGTTATTTCAAATTGACTCAATTTCCCTGCAGGTCAGAGACAAGCAGCTACCCAACAATAGTGTACTCATCACCTTTTTAATATTAATGTTGGATGGTAAATTGTTAATTCCTTTGCCCCAAGCAGTGAAAAGTTTGTCTGAAGATTTTATTTAAAAATTATAAGACAGTAACTGGTAAGGACAGAACTGATAGAATATTCATTCTTTAGCAGTTGTAAATCAGGATAATTTCAGTCTGTTCTTTGCTTATCTCTGTTGCAGATTTGTTCCATTAATTCTGCTATTGAGAATGAGAAGGATCTTACACCCTGTTTGGATATTTGCTTTTTTCTTATCATGTGTGTCTTTTCCCTTCTCTAAATTCTTGAGGAATTTTGGGCCATCTGCATCCATCACTGTTTTAGCTCCTCACTGGTCCTTCCGAATGCCCTCCGCTTCCCAAGGGGAATTTGCCCGTGCATACTGTGCCAGCATAGGACTCATGTGCCATTTTAAATCCCATTTTAGTCTTATTTCAGCACTTCCTAGTGTCCATGAGACATGGAGAGTTATCTCACTATCTTCTAGCCATTCTCTCTGATGCGAGTCCCACTAGAGCTCCTGGGAGGTGACCAAGCTGGAGCAAGCTTCCCCATTCCCTGAAGCTACGGTGACAAGTTATTAAACTGGTTCTAGCGAAGCACAAAAAGTTGCTCGAGGGGAAAGAAACTCGCTGAGCCCTTTTGGGCCCTTCTGCTTGCTGAAAGCTGCTGTTTATCTTCTTGCTACTTGATGTTTCACACGCAGGTGGGTTTTTGTCAGCTTTTGTGCTGGAGTTTTAATCCACCTGGCGTCCTGCCAGTTGGTTTCCTCTTGCTCGAGTGTTTTTGGCTCCTAGCTGCTGTCACAGGTGGCAGCTGCAGCGTGGAATCAGAACAGCTGGCTGGGCCAGCAGGTGGCCAGGAGAATGTTTCACAGATGGTTGCCTTCCACGGGAGGATTGAGTAATGGGGAAAAATACAGTGTCCTCCAGGATGTGTGACAGCTGCTTGAAGGTGGTGCTAAGGAACAGGTTCCATCGTCATGGAAGAGTGGGAGTGTTTGTAAATTCTGCCGGAGCATGAGAATCTGCTTTGCTTAGCTCAAGAAAAGAAAAAGTCAGATGAAAACCTTGCTGAGGGCAAAATGTCCTTTTGTAGCTTGTCTTCTAAGTCACTAAAACTTTGTAGAACTTTCCTAGGTTTGGGCATTTCTAAACTACATTTTGACTGACAAGAGAAAAGGGAGTAGACTTCTATCTTTTGCAAGTCCACATCTTGTAGAAAAGTAAGAATGTGAGATTAAAAAGAACTTGGTGGAATCCAGCACACTGGAAACAATGTGAATACGATGACTGATTTCATGGCTAGAACATAATATTTTATTTATTTTTCTCTGTATAAAGAAAAATAACTATAAGAAGCAAAAAGAACATAAGCAATGTATAAAACTTTAAAAAGACCCCAGCTACATTTTCTGCTATTGGGAAGTTTGTACCTCAATGCTTTTTTCTCCAAAATAATTACCACTCTTTCATTCTACACTCCAGCATTTGGACAATTGCTTCATATTTTCTGAAAAGAAATATATTTTTAACTGTCACAACTGGTCTATTGTAACCATGATTTACTTAAAGACTTTAAAAAAAGGAATAAATCAAGCAGACACTCATTTGTCCAACATTCTTAAATATCTGAACGTTAAGCAGATGACCATGCTCCAGATCTTTTTCTTCCTGCATTATCATATCTTTCTCTAACTGTCAGAAGTTATCAAGTCTGCTGATTATTAAATGAACTTCCTAAATAGCTGTGCAGAGTAGGCTGAAAAGCCCAGCCCATTAAAATGACATGAATGTATATACAAAAGATGCCTGTTCTTGTTTTTGTGTTAATTTGGTCCTTCTTACCGATCAGAATCAAAAAACATTTAATCATATATGTAACTTTAAACCTGTATAGGAATAGCCAGTCCAAGTATACGTTTGATTCAACTGAGTGGTGATTATGAATTTCACATTATGTCTTGGACTGTAGAGAACCTCAGCCATAGATCACACCTTGGGATTTTAGTTCTGAGATCATAATTCTTGCTTATGAAATGCCAATCTTTTGGAGACCTTTTTTTCTTCAGTTACTTAATGGGCATAGTAAATAACACTATTAGAACATTATATTTGTGAGATAATGATTCAGCCAACTTCTGTTCTAAGTGCTTCATTATTAGCTGTGTGGGCCTTGGGTTATTGCCTTGGAAAACAGACAGATAATTATTTTGTTTCCTAATTTCCAGACTTTCAGTTTTCTCAGACTCCAGTTTTAGAAAAAGATGATGTGAAACAGAAATTTTTTGTGAAGAAGTAACAACTGTTGGGTTTGACCTTTAGTAGTTACAGACTGAGTGAGAAAATGGTATATTTAAATCAACAAAACCACATCTTACATTTAATTAAACACATTTTAGATTTTAAGAAAAAAACCCTAGTATTTTAGAGTCACTTTTTGCCATCTCTAAAGACAGAGGAGTGAACTGGCTTTTACCACAGCTGGAATTGAAAAAAGGAGATACTAGCTGGAGGAGTAGATGACTGTGGGGCAAGACCATGTTTTAAACATTCAAAATTCTAACAAAAAATAAAACAAAAATAAATTCCAAAGAATTTAAAAGTCAAATTGGAACCATGACTGGGAAAGGTTAACAAAGAACCTAAGTATGGCATTTTAATGGGCTAAAAATTTAAAGAGGGAATTAGTTTTCCCACACTGTTAAAAATTACAGCTTTTAAAAAAAAGAAATCTGTTTAAAAATTAATAAAGCAATCAAAGCCATGCCTTTTTGTAATATACTGAGTATGAGATAATCTGGTGAGTCACTGACAAAGGACATAAATAACATAGCTGTGCATATGTCTGTTTTTAATTATTTTAATGCTTCTTAGTAGAGTGAATGTGTTCCTGAATGTGTAGAAATGTAGGAATGCTGTGTGTTTTTCCAAACCCCGTGCAAGCACAAAAGGGAAGATGTGAGGTACCCTTGTGATCATATATCAATGTGAGCATGGAGTGAAGCATCATTAATTTTATTGGTGCAGGCAAATATTCAGCTGCAGTAAATACGTTACTGAACATAGAGATAACTCTGTGTGTGTCCCACCTTTGGAACAGAGGAAATTCCATGCCAGAAGTCATGGTAGTTCAAGGAGGATTAATGTTGTCAAGTGAGGCATAAAAGGTCTGTAAATGCCAATTATTAGTGCATGTTACTGTCATGATAAAGCACACCCCTGTGTATGTGTACAAGTGAACCTACTTAGAGCTGCAAAGATAAACTAGAAGAGGTGCCAGACTTCTGAAAAGCTTTAATTATTTCAGCTGCTTCGTGATTTATATGGTAGCACTAAAGAAAATGTTTTTCAGTACATTGTTTTTCCAAACATGGCTTGTCTGATTTATTTTGCATTTGGCTCCTTTTACAGTTAAAAATTCTGGATCTGACAAGTTCAGTTTTTCAGTTATGCCAGCAAACTCCCTACAAGCTTCAAGTTACATCTGTCCTAACCTCTGCAATAATGTGTCTGGATATGAAAGATGAGTTTGCCTTTTGGATCTGCTCCATAGGAAGGACTGCACAGACCATTGTGGTGGTCTGTTGTGGTGTGTGATGCTGGGATGTGATGGGCTGTAGTGACTCCCCGGTGGAGTTGAACAGGTCCGAGGAAGTAGAGAGGGTGTTGCCAAGGAAGGGATTCACAGCAGGGTTTTGTGCAGGTGTCACACTCAGGTTTCATCTGTGCCTTTCTTCTTTTTTCCCCATTAAAAATGCTTATTGTTGCTTCTTTCAAAAAGAAACTGTGAGCCAAAATCTTTCCTGGGGGATACCTCACATAATCTTTGCTTATCCCAGTGGGACATTTGGGGATGTAAATCAGAGTAGTAATAAGTTAGGAAAACTTTTGACAGAACATTAATCTAGCTCTGTTGCATCACATAGATAATTTTCAGTCATGAATTTGATGAATGTGGAGTTATTTTGATTTTTTTATACTGTGAAAATCTAGTGGAGAAAGATGCCTGAATCTAATCCTAGAAGTAGTTTCTTTACACTGAAATTTTTTTAGGCTAGGCCAGTATTGAGTGGCCAACTACAATAATCTGAAATGTCCAAATCATTAATAACAGTAGATGCAATTTGAGGCTGATGCAAATTTCCCAAACCAGGCTGTAATGATTTTGGAGAGACTAAACCTGTTGGAAAGTGAACAGCATGGAGAGACTCTCCTGTGATTCTCAGCTGAGCAGCTGGTGCTGTTTCACTGGTGAAACGCTGCCTCTGCAGCCCAGAGCAATCCTGCAGCTGAGAGGGATCCTCCAGTGGGCTGCTGCTGCGCTGCAGCATGGTGCTGCTACTGATTCTGAGAGCTCAGGTGAAATACTGGGAGAGGATGCCTCACTTCACATTTTTCAGATACAGTATATAAAATATTTTTAATTTCGTTGTGTTTCATGCTTTCACTTTCAGGTTTTACCTTTTGTGAATATTTGGGAAAAAAATTAGTTTTATTTCCTTTCTGTGAAACATTTGTTTTGCTAGAAATGGCAATTATTGTACTCAAAAATGAGTCTGCAGATGCTTCAAAATTGCAACACATTATGTAAAACATAAGTCTTGCTCTGTTATAGGTCTTTTTCTCTTTCCAGCTTAGCAAGCTTTTGTTTTTAACTATAGCTGTTTGAACCAATTTTTGACAAAATTTGTCTTGAGCTACCCCCGAGAGTTGTTTTCAATCCTTTTTTCTTGGAACACAAAGTTTTTGCCTCATTACTTGAATAAATGAAGTTCAGGCTCTGATTTCCTGGGACTGATATGTTTGGAGTACTCATTTGTAGTTAGGCAGTTGATCACAGGCTGGTCTGACAGGCTGGAGTTTCGTAAACCATTTCTATTCCTGAACACTGTCAGTGAGAACTGTAAGGAAAAGTGTGAATAAACAGAGAGAGGCTTCAAGTGGATACAGGACGTCCAGTGTAATGAGTTATTGGTTGGCTTCATGTTGCTGTCAGTTCTGTGTTTTCTGTGGTTAATATTTCTAGGTTTAGTCATCATTCTCCACCAACAGGAAAACTGGGCCTTGGACCTTTGCCTAAATAACTGAAACATTAGAAAAAATAGAATCATAAATTAGATATTGTTGAATATGTTCCATCAGTGCATGATTTAGCAGAAAATTACTTTGCAATTTTTCTTCAATTTTGGGTAATTTTTCTTGGAAAAGAATTCCCCCCAAATATAATTACTAACATATTTTAAAAGAGATAAATGAATAGCCTAGAATAAAAGGCAATATTTCCAGACAGGAGAGGGGAAGGATTAATAAAAGTTCCTGTCAGGATAGCAGTGCAGAATTACTATCATTCGGTATTTTTACATGTTTGCAGATGATGAGTATTTCAGGATTAAACTCATAAAACCCTTCTTGTTTGAAAATATTCCCCTAAATATTAATTGTTTCCAGAATGCTCACCCATACTCGATGGTTTATTAGTCTGCAATCATAGTGATGTCGTTTGGATGGTGACCAAATTAACAATAATTTGAGAGAGGAAAGAAAGAGCTGTCAGATGAGTTGTCTTTGCGTGGCTCTTCTGCTCGAACAATATTGCTGTGATGTTTTACTAGCCTCCTCTTAAGCAAGAGCATTATTCAAGGGACCATTGTCTCACATTGTCTCTTTCAGTGGTTTCTTGGCAAAGGACCCACTTGGGTGGAACTGGTGTGTGTTGGACCCTTGAACTAAACAACAGAAAGTGACTGGTGAATCTAAAAGAATTAAGATTCCTTCCAAATCTAAAACCTGTAAAATTCTACCCAATGGGTCATACAAGCCAAAGGCATCTCTGTCAAAAGACAGACAGCTGAGTTGTCCTTTAGCTTTTTCTGTGGTGTCTGTCAAATACACAGGAAACTGTTTGGTAAAGTTCAGCACATTATATTTTGTTTCAGAAAGAAAATCAGACTACAAGAATCGACTTGTCTCTGAAGGCATTCAAAGATGTTATCACATATTGTATCAATGGTGGGTGGCTGACAAAGTAACGTAAAGTAGTAAGGAATTTTTCACTGACTTTTTTTAAAATGTTCATCAAAATTAAAGCTTTTCACAGAAACATGGAGATTAGGTGCAAACATTCAGATGGCATGTCAAAAAGTCTTAATTCTTCTGGTTATCACTGGAGATGGGAAAGCAGACTTGTGGCTGAGGCAACCCAGTGAGTGCCACATAGAGCTGTTTTTTGAATGATTTACCTTCTCCTCTCCATTGCTGTAAATCATCCCATCCATTCTAAAGCAAGTCACCAGCATGGTTTCAACTCAGCTATGAGGAGGTGCAATGCATGTTTTAAGACAATCCCTAATGCAAAGTTTGTTATTTCAGGTACACCTCCCTCTCTTGGTGTTCACCTGAGTTGCTCAATCCTAAACCATTAGCAGGTTGTCTTATTTTTAGCTTGAAAACTCACTGTCTTTTAGGCATAGTAATTTTTGAAATACCATTGGTATCTCACATCTGCAGTGTGTTGCCTGGCTGCTGTTCACTGGTGGCTGTTACTTGAGGGAAAACCTTATGCTAAGGAAGGTATTTTAAAAAGAAGTTTAAAAAAAGTGTTATGGAGTGGAGCACGGGTTTTAAGTGGGATAAATTCCTGGCAGCATATGTATGGGAAATTATTTGTTTGTAAATTTGATCAAAGCCTTGGTGCTGGAGTAGCTATTGTTTTTCATTTGTCTGTCCTTCAAAGAGCAAAATTACTTCATTGAAAATTATAACTGGTGAATACAAATCTGTCTATATCCATGCTTTTTTTCTACTCAGTTCCAGATTCAGTGGACAGTAGAAAAATAACGTGCTGGCTGAGTGCTTGCTGGCTCAAAAGTGATTGCAAGCTGTGCAAGCAAGGCGCAGTGGAGCTGCTCTGGGGTGGTGCAGGTTCTGTTGGGTGGATAAAAAGATGTGGAAGTAAAGCCAATACCTGTTGTTAGTATTAGAGGTAGCATAGGTGTTATAACAGTACAAAATAGTAACAAAAGTTATTATGTACTTGAATAAAGAAACAGTGGCACATAAACAGGCGGATAATCCTTTCAGATCAGCGCCCTCTCTCTTTCACAAAATGAGATTTCCTTTCTTATCTAATAAGTGGTTTGTAGAGTTCAAGTCCTTAGAGATACAGGGTGACTCTTAAGTATTTCAGTGTAAACAGCAAAGCCACCTTCAACATACCTCTCAATAAGATTCTGGTTTATGCTTTCTTGCATTTGATTTTTCTAGCTTGTGTAGCAAGGCTTATATCCAAGTAGATTAAAAAAAAATTTTTTCCCCTTACATAAGTGCTCAGTTTTCATGTTCAGCCTCCCCCAGCAATTGTTCACAGTCTGTCATCCAGTGAAATTAAAATAACTGTTCCCCCAAGGCCTCCTTCCACTTCATTCCCATGATTCTTCTAGATTCACTTGGAAGTGGGTAGAGGATGCAATGTGCGAAGCAGCATAATATACTGGCAGTTGAAAGGGTTGAAAATGGGAATTCCCTCCACCTGGCTCTGCAAACACTTCTGTCTATTCTACTTCAAGATCCAAACTCTTCTCCCAGAAATAGAACTCTGAGCAGTGTTCACTGGTTTGGGAAAGGAGGAAATTGCCACAATGTTCCCAGTGTTTGCACAGCAGTGTGGATCTGGTTGAAGTGATGCTAAAGGGACTTTAGGTGTGCAAAGGAGCGAAGAGTGATCACTGAGGGAATAAAGAATAGCAAGCAAAATATTTGTATAGGAGGAAGGATACAGAAAAGCAAGAGAAGAGCAGACATAAGTAGTACTGTAAGTAACATAGTTTTGCTGTGTTCTAATAATACTTTTTACCAGCAGTTAAATTTAGATTCAGGTGGCTTCCCAAGAGACCTGGGAGATCTGGAACCAGTTCCATAAAAAAACATTATTCCCAAGTAAAACTTGTGCTGCTACTCTATCCTTCCTATATAGCGTAATTTTGATTCCTGTGTTGCTGTATGTTCCCCTGAAGACCCTGGTGCCTAGAAATGTAACCTCTCTGTGCTTCCATCTCAGTCTGAGTAACTGATTCCTAGAAAGCAAACAGACATCAACTCCCGTTATTGGAGAAGCCCCTGGAGACTCATTCTTGATCACTTCCCACAAATCCTGACTCTGACTGAACTGTCTTCCTTTGCCTGACACAACTTCTCTAAGAACATGGACTGGAGGCCAAGTAGGGGTAAATAGTCAGCTGCTCATGCAGAGAAGGAAGCCCTTACATTTTGTGCATTGCAAACACACAAGAGGATTTTGTCCAGGCAGTGCCACAGTCAAAACCTCGATCTCTGCTATTCTGTACACAAGGGCAGTTCTGATAGACATGATTTAGACAGCCTAAAGAAAAATGTGGAGTCTTTGCTCCTACCCTAAAGTTAATCTGTATCACAGGAATTTTGAAATATTTGCTTCTCCCTGTGGCAGCTGGGCCCTGGCTTGACATGCTCGCCAGAAATTGCCCTCCAGTTTCAGTGCAGTTGTTGGGACTGAAGACAGACCGGAGTGACATTTACAACTTAGAAAAGCAGCTCTTGGCACACTTATTTATGTTCCTGGCTGAATGACAGGCTTGCCTGTCATTAGGTCATTTGAAACTCCTCTTGTTCTGGGGATTATCATCATACGGTCAAGTTGCACCGCTGTTCCTTCCGTTGTCCAGGAATTCTCCCAACCTGCTGCCGAGGGCAGGCCCTCTGAACAGCCCAATGCAGTATCACACCTAGCTCTGATTAGAACAGGGGCCAGAGCAGGGACCCTCCAGAGGTCCCTCCTGACATCAGCTGTGACCAGTTTCTGTGCATTGCAAATGAATTCTGTAGCTGCCTTTGCTTCTTTACTGATTCTGTTTCTGCAGTCCAATTCTTGGGCCACGAGGACAATCCTTAGCTAAGGGCTCGCAGAAAGGGTGCAGTGCTCTTACCTTTGGAAGGATTGAGAGCGTTATGAGTGTTTTCTAAACAGCCAGTTTTGTAGCCATCTCTTGGATGGAGGCTTTCACCAATAACTTTCTGTAGAATTCCACACAGGTCATATTCAGCTGAAAGAGTGGCATGCTGTAAACCATAGAATAGAGATTTTTTACATTACAATAAGAGCAAATGGCACACTAGTACTCTTTCTTCTATAGCATCGATAGCATCTGAAGAAACCAAGCCTGAAGGCAAGCTGAACAAATCCAAAATTATTTAGTAGGGAAAAAAAATAGCTAGAGGGGCTGAGTTCAACACTGATTAAATAAAGAGCTTTTTCTTTTGTTCATTTGTTTCAATCAGTCCTTTTACAAATATATGACAGAAAATATGAAGGAAAATTGTTAAAATAAATACCTTTAAGAGAAATAACCTGATTATTCCATTCTGCCCACGTCATCAGTCACATGCTTGCATGTAAAGGTTCTGCAGCTAGGCAGAAAACAAAAAATTCAATGATGATATTATATGAAAAATAGCTTTTTAAAAAACCGTAAGTTATAAGTGACAGCAAATGCTCTTTAGAATAAGAAACCAGTAGTTTTCAATTAGTGTTAAATGAGAAAATATGTTATGTCAGCTGATATTAAATCAGTATAAATGTCAGGATTAGTACAAAATTATCTGACATCTGGAAAAAAATTTAATTTACTCAATTGATATTAATCAGGCTCATTAGCTTTAGTGTGGCAGCTGCCATCTTGGCTAATGAAGAAGGGACTGAATAGGGATTTCCATAGTCAAATTCATTGGCTTGGATTAACTGAAAGAACAGTCCCTCATCATGAGTATTGTAACACATTATGTATTTTTAACTGAAGGAAGATCTTGTTTGTACATCAGCAAGGGGAGTGGGATTCTGTCTGGGAAACAAGGATCTGCCATCTATAATAATTATCCTGTGAGCACTGGGCATGGAGGAGGTCAAACAGGAAGGATTCTGACATTTCTGTAGCATTTCCGTTGTTGAATCTGCTATTAAAAGTCACTATTTATTCTTCTACTTAACCTGCTCCACAATGTCATTCATTGTGCGTGATGGCTTCTCTCAGGGGAAGCACTTAAATTTAATTAAACTTTTCTAATAGGTGCTGCTTAGCCAGCTTTTGAGTGAATTGCACAGCCCTCGGGCCTCGTGTATGTTTTTGTGGATGCTGTTTATCGAAATGATTTGAAGCAGCCATGGTGGCAAAAGCTCCTGAACTCTCAGTGCTTTGTTGTGTGTGTCCCTCAGAAGGACATTGCTTGGTCATGCTATGAAAATGGGGTGTCATTCAAAGGATGCCCCATTTTAAACCTTTCTTGCATCAATTCAAAGCTGACACATGCTGTCTTCAGCTGTTGCCTAGCTTAATTATTAGGAGTTTTGAAACCAGCAATTTAAAGGTGATTTAAACAATAATTTGTCTGGCTCACCCATGGCTGCCACCCCGTGAGTATTGCTGCTAGAAAATAAATGGCACTTACCCATATTAATTTTTGGCATGCACAGATTTTTGGTCTGTCAGCAGAGTGCACATCTAGGAAGAAATGTGGCTGATTCAGGGGTATTCACGGAACACATATATGGTAGGAAAGGAGAGGAAAGATGGATTTCTGCATCTCAGTCCTCCAAGCAGCTGCAGCCTCACACGGACTGAGCATAAGGACAGCACTCTGAGGACAAGAAAGATGCCGATAGCAGAGCCAGGGAGCTTCAAAGTCCCAGGAGCATTCTGTGTCAGATGGCTGATCTATATTTATTCTGCCAATGGAGAGACTGCCCCTGGAGAGCTTGCTCCACTCTTTACCTGACTCAGGACATATGGAAATATGACATCTGCTTGCTGCAATAATATTTCCACAAATGTGATTGTGAATCTTAGAACCAGAGCTGAATTTTTTATCACAACAACTGAATCTTAATTCTGTTTTCTTATGAGCAAAAAATGCCTGGAGCTGTTGTTTTCTCCCGTATGATTGAAAGATGCTGGCTAGATGGGCTCCCACATGGGAAGGAGGTGCAGTGTTATTAAAAAGACCTATTTGCCATGGCATTTACCTCTGGCATAAGAGCAGCTTAGAAACAAACACAGCATCCTGTGGAAAGGCTATGAGAAATAATTCTCTCCACTTTTGAAAAGGAAAACAGAAGCAGAGAGAAATAAAATAGTTTTGCCAAGGTTACCTATCAAGTAAAATTCAGGATGGATTTTCATTCTTATATCTGTCTTAAATTCTTCTGACATTAAAATCTATGGGTTTTAATTCTAAGGCAATCCCAGTTTTATCTGAAGAGAGTGATGTAAGATTTCCCTGGTAAAAGCTTAAGAAGTAACACCTTCTTGGTTCATTAAAAGGGATTTTACTTTATTCCAAAGTTTATTCAGATCTGGTTCCACAGCTGAACATGTCTCAGCAGAGCTGAGATGGACTTTTAAACCGTGATGAAGCTCTGTGTCTACTCCCAGCAATGAATGAGCAACAAGATATCTGAAGTGAGAGATTAATTTCAGCAAGTCTCTGCAAACTAAGCCAGCCCAATTTCATGTAGGTCTCTGCCTCATTTTCCTACTGTGCCTGCCCTCCAGCTGTTCTGTTTTCCATGGTAACTAGGCCAGCTGTCGACTAGAAAAATACCCTTGGGCCACCTAAAAGAGAAAGGATTTCTCTTAATAATATCTTACAGCAAGCTTTCCCTGGTACATGGGCTTAACTTCAAATTCCCACTTCTCTATTTACAAAGCCAATATTTGGTGGCAATAAAGCAGTTAAATGGAAGGAAAATCAGAACCAGATCAGTATATAAAGAAGAGAAATCTAAAGTTATTTCCATCTCTGCTCTGCTCTCCTACCTTTGCAAGAGATACTATTGCTAAGTATAATGTGGATCAAAAAATTAATAGAGGCCAAGAAAAGAAGAAGAAAACTAAAACCAGAGAGAAAGAAATAAAACAGGCCTAGAAAAGGCATGAAAATAGAAATATTCTTCTTTACAATGTAAATGCTTGTCCTTCTTTCCTGCCACCATCTTTCATGGTCCCCTCTTTTTTAATTAAATTAAAACATGATAGCCATCGTCTTATTTGAAGAAGATTGTGGAGTAGCCTTATGCATAAGGAGAGCTGTAGTCTGAAGAGATTTCTCCCTTAAAATAGTCAGAACCATGAAAAAAAGAAAAAGCGTGATTTGGATTCTAAAGAGACCCCCGCTGGAAAGTCTGATTTTCTCTCTTCTATTCCCTGAAAACAAATGAGTTATTTTTGAAGTGTAAGGGACTGTATGTGTTCATGATACCTCTTTATTTGAGCTCTGAAAGTTCTCTCCAGTCATTCTATTGACAGAGTCACCCGGGTACAGTCACAGAGCTAACACGTCTCTGTGATCCCATGATCTGATCTGTGCATCCTTTGTTGTTGTGCAACACTGAGATGCCACACAGCAAACTGGCTCAAAAAGGAGGCTTGACATCTCACAGAAAGCAAACTCTGTCAGATATGAGAGGACTTCTGCAAACGGCGTTTTGTAATCTTGTAATTTCACTGAGGTACCAGGATTGCTGAAACACTTAGAGCAGTACCTGCTGAGGCTCATTTTTCCTCTCTATTCCTGTTAGGCAGTGATCTGAATAAAGTTCCCTTTGATAGATATTGGGAAAATAAGATAAGCTGGGCTGCTAGCTAGAGCAGAGATGAAAGTAAAAATCCAGAAGACTGACATGTGAGGAAATAATGTGGAATCAGTTCTTGCTGTGTCTGTACTACCTGTGCTTAAAGCACAATGGATCTACAGACAAGTTCTTCCAGAGAGATAGAAGGGATGCTGCCTTGAAAGAAACAGTAACTTCCCAAGTATTTGAAACGTATCAAATCTCATACATCCTTCCTCTGCTGTTGACATCTGAGCACCTTGTCTCTAAAAATCTGAGGCTCTGCTTGAAAGATAACAGCTTTGAATGTAGACATTGTTAAACAAAGCATATTCTTGTAAGTCAGTGCGGTACAAATAGGAAAATTAACAGCTCTGCAGAACAAGTTGTATTGAATGACATAATATTTGAAAAACAATGTCATTGTCTAATCCTACCCCCTCCCCTCCACCCAAAACCAAACCCTTCCTTTCCTGTGCCCAAGAGTCATAAAAAAAGTTATCTGAAAACTCTAGGATTATAAAGTACAGGTCTGGCTCAGAGTGCATGAATAAAATCTGGAACTGCTCCTGTTATGAGCAGTCAGGGGCCTTAATGACCTTGCAGAAAGACAATTTCAGTTTTCTCCCTGAAGCTATTTCTGTGTTAGTATATTAATATCATGGTTTAACTCAGATGGCAACCAAGCCCCACACAGCCACTCACTCCCTGTCCCCTGTGGTGGGATGGGGCAGAGAGTTGGAAAAGTGAGAAAATTCATGGACTGAAGATTAAGACAGTTGAAAAGGTAAAGAAAAAACTGTGCACATGAGCAAGCTAGAACAAGGAGTTCATTCATCACATCCCATGGGCAGGCAGTGTTCAACCATCTCCAGGAGAGCAGGGGCCCATCACACATTGGTGACTTAGGAAGACAAACACCATCGCTCCAAATGTCCTCCTTCTTCTCCAGCTTTATATGCTGAGCATGATCCATATGGTCTGGGGCATCCCTTTGGTCACTTGGGGTCACAGCTGACCCAGCTGTGCTCCTTTCCAACTTTTTGTGCGCCCCCCGCCCACTCAGTGGTGGTTTGGGGTGAGGAACAGAAAAGGCTTTCACTCTTCAAACACTGCTCAGCAATAACTAAAACACCTCTGAATTATCAACCATTTCCAGCACAAATCGAAAACACAACGCCATACGATCTACTGGGAAGAAAATCAGCTCTATCCCAGGTAAAACCAGCACAACTAAAAAAAAAATTATTTAAAAACCCCAACTAACTAGCAAAGAAAGTAAATTTACCAGAAGTACTGTGGTGTAACTCAAGTTTAATTCTGCAATTTTGTGTGCATTTGGATTGCCCAGTGCATGCAGAACCATACAGAATTAGTTCTGTGTCTTACATTGTGTTTCATAGCATCATGAGAGACTTTTTNCTCTCCTACCTTTGCAAGAGATACTATTGCTAAGTATAATGTGGATCAAAAAATTAATAGAGGCCAAGAAAAGAAGAAGAAAACTAAAACCAGAGAGAAAGAAATAAAACAGGCCTAGAAAAGGCATGAAAATAGAAATATTCTTCTTTACAATGTAAATGCTTGTCCTTCTTTCCTGCCACCATCTTTCATGGTCCCCTCTTTTTTAATTAAATTAAAACATGATAGCCATCGTCTTATTTGAAGAAGATTGTGGAGTAGCCTTATGCATAAGGAGAGCTGTAGTCTGAAGAGATTTCTCCCTTAAAATAGTCAGAACCATGAAAAAAAGAAAAAGCGTGATTTGGATTCTAAAGAGACCCCCGCTGGAAAGTCTGATTTTCTCTCTTCTATTCCCTGAAAACAAATGAGTTATTTTTGAAGTGTAAGGGACTGTATGTGTTCATGATACCTCTTTATTTGAGCTCTGAAAGTTCTCTCCAGTCATTCTATTGACAGAGTCACCCGGGTACAGTCACAGAGCTAACACGTCTCTGTGATCCCATGATCTGATCTGTGCATCCTTTGTTGTTGTGCAACACTGAGATGCCACACAGCAAACTGGCTCAAAAAGGAGGCTTGACATCTCACAGAAAGCAAACTCTGTCAGATATGAGAGGACTTCTGCAAACGGCGTTTTGTAATCTTGTAATTTCACTGAGGTACCAGGATTGCTGAAACACTTAGAGCAGTACCTGCTGAGGCTCATTTTTCCTCTCTATTCCTGTTAGGCAGTGATCTGAATAAAGTTCCCTTTGATAGATATTGGGAAAATAAGATAAGCTGGGCTGCTAGCTAGAGCAGAGATGAAAGTAAAAATCCAGAAGACTGACATGTGAGGAAATAATGTGGAATCAGTTCTTGCTGTGTCTGTACTACCTGTGCTTAAAGCACAATGGATCTACAGACAAGTTCTTCCAGAGAGATAGAAGGGATGCTGCCTTGAAAGAAACAGTAACTTCCCAAGTATTTGAAACGTATCAAATCTCATACATCCTTCCTCTGCTGTTGACATCTGAGCACCTTGTCTCTAAAAATCTGAGGCTCTGCTTGAAAGATAACAGCTTTGAATGTAGACATTGTTAAACAAAGCATATTCTTGTAAGTCAGTGCGGTACAAATAGGAAAATTAACAGCTCTGCAGAACAAGTTGTATTGAATGACATAATATTTGAAAAACAATGTCATTGTCTAATCCTACCCCCTCCCCTCCACCCAAAACCAAACCCTTCCTTTCCTGTGCCCAAGAGTCATTAAAAAAGTTATCTGAAAACTCTAGGATTATAAAGTACAGGTCTGGCTCAGAGTGCATGAATAAAATCTGGAACTGCTCCTGTTATGAGCAGTCAGGGGCCTTAATGACCTTGCAGAAAGACAATTTCAGTTTTCTCCCTGAAGCTATTTCTGTGTTAGTATATTAATATAATGGTTTAACTCAGATGGCAACCAAGCCCCACACAGCCACTCACTCCCTGTCCCCTGTGGTGGGATGGGGCAGAGAGTTGGAAAAGTGAGAAAATTCATGGACTGAAGATTAAGACAGTTGAAAAGGTAAAGAAAAAACTGTGCACATGAGCAAGCTAGAACAAGGAGTTCATTCATCACATCCCATGGGCAGGCAGTGTTCAACCATCTCCAGGAGAGCAGGGGCCCATCACACATTGGTGACTTAGGAAGACAAACACCATCGCTCCAAATGTCCTCCTTCTTCTCCAACTTTATATGCTGAGCATGATCCATATGGTCTGGGGCATCCCTTTGGTCACTTGGGGTCACAGCTGACCCAGCTGTGCTCCTTTCCAACTTTTTGTGCACCCCCCGCCCACTCAGTGGTGGTTTGGGGTGAGGAACAGAAAAGGCTTTCACTCTTCAAACACTGCTCAGCAATAACTAAAACACCTCTGAATTATCAACCATTTCCAGCACAAATCGAAAACACAACGCCATACGATCTACTGGGAAGAAAATCAGCTCTATCCCAGGTAAAACCAGCACAACTAAAAAAAAAATTATTTAAAAACCCCAACTAACTAGCAAAGAAAGTAAATTTACCAGAAGTACTGTGGTGTAACTCAAGTTTAATTCTGCAATTTTGTGTGCATTTGGATTGCCCAGTGCATGCAGAACCATACAGAATTAGTTCTGTGTCTTACATTGTGTTTCATAGCATCATGAGAGACTTTTTTGTTCAGCTGTGAAGCTAATGGGAACCACAGATGCTATCCAAAGCCATTTTGGTAGACATAAACTGCCCAAACAATAGGAAGATGAAGAAAACATTTCCAGTTTCTCCTCAGTGTATTGCTGTGATAACTGTGGCCTAAATTCAGAAACAGTACAAAGCTTTGCAAGTCCATTGGCTCTCATGGACTGCTTCAATCTGAATTAATTTTGCATTTTATTTATATGGTTTGAAAATAGAGTAGCTTAGTCACCTCCTGTATTCAATTAATTGCTGGCGTGTTGGACAGCATCCCAATAAAGCCATTGGGCCTGCTTATCTTAGTGGTGATTATCTCATCTAATCCCATTCATTGCTAGCTCCCACTGCAGTTACCCACTGGGAAGAACACAATTTCTGTTATGCCTGGAATGAATGGCACATTTCAGTTCCTGTGCATGAATTTACTCTAAACTCTCACAGAGACAGATTGTTGGATGCTTTCAGGCTTGCTGATTCTCGTGTAAGATACTGCATGAAATTCTGACAACAATACGTCATTTGTTCTGAGGAGAAAATCTGCAGTTTTGGGAAAAGTGCAGCCGGGGGTGTACTCAGTCACATGAAGAAGGCACTGGCAAAGACAGAACCAGAGTTTTCAAAATTAATGCCAGACTTGAATGCCAAGTTTCTCATTGAATGGAAAATAATACCGTCCAATTGATATTAAATACCTTTGTTAAACATTTTTTTCATTATTTCCAAATGCAGGTTTTGGAGAGGAGATTTAATCACTTTCTTTGAAGAGGCAGTGGTGGTATTTCTTTGATTAATAATCTGAACCAGTTAGACTTACTTGCTGCAAGTCTAAGTCACCCTCAGTATTTGATGACATTTCAGGGTGAAGGCTTTTCATTTCTGTAGCTTTGGATTGATGTTTTATTTGGGTGGGATCGTCAGTGGACCATGAACCCCCACTCAGAGATTCTGAAGTTACCTAAGGTCAGTACTGTTGTACACAGATGCTGTTTGAAAGCCCCACTAAATTTTGTTGTGCTGGTGTTCTGCTGGAGGTATTTTTTGTGTTTGTGATAGTGTGTTAATAAATGTGATCCTTTCTGCTTGCAGATCCTGCCCAGTGAAGAGGAGCAGACTAGAGAAAGACCCACTTTACAAACAATTGTTTTGTATTAATCTTTTTCTACAAGCTGGAGCAGAAAGAGACAGATGCTGTTAGCACTGCTTTTTACTAGATGATTCTTGTAGCACTTATATTGATGTTGTCATATCCATTCAACAAGTTGGAAAAGACCTTATGAGGATGATTGTTTCTTGCTTAGACCTTAGACCAAGTAGCATCTATCTCTGGTAGTGACAGTAGTACCTGTGTACCGTTATACTTTCCAATTAATTCTTGATACAGTTAATTTTCAAGGTTCATTTAATTTGTTTCACAGTCAAATTTTTCTTCTCCAGACAAAACCAGTTTTATATGTGCCTCATTTTTTTAATGCAAAGTATGTGCAGTGAACTATATTACATATTAAATAAAGCATTTTTTTCTGCTAGGAAACCTCAGCAGGGTTTGACAACTCTTTGCTTAGCATAGCATAGCCTTTGTTTTCACTGATCTGCTAATTTTTTGTGAGTCAGTGGGATATGCATTCCACAGTTCAGGCATTCAATGGGAATGGGAGGAGCTGCCTTGATTGAATCTACTGGATCAAGTTATTTGTCTGAATGCAAATTGTGTTGTATTGCTCATAGAGATCCTTGAGGGATTAGCAAATAATGGCAATGTTGTGTTTCTCAAGCCTAACCACCATACTTTATATGTCTGCAAGAATATTTTGTTTTCAAAGGGAGATCAGTGTGGAGAGATCAGTGTGGGGAGATCAGAGACTTCCGTTCTATGTTATAAAAAAAGAATCAGAAAAACAAAAGCAAATTAATCACATCGTATGTTAAAACAAAATTTCACTTTAAGCAGAGTTATTTTCTGTTCAAGGGTAATGCTTTGAAAAATGAGACTATAAAATCATCTCTGTTTTATGGGAAGCAGCATGTGAAACTGGCTGCAGGTTTCTCATCTGAGAAGTGTGAAGAGCCAAATGTGGACAGGTGCTTCAAGCAACTGAACAGCTGCTGTCTCTTCATTTTGGAGACTAATTTGTTACAAATATTCAGAAAAAATGCTGTACCATGCTTCTCTCAGTCTACTCAAGAAACATGAACTTTCATTCTCTTCTTGTTCTAGAACAGAATGAAAGATGAAAGATCAGCAGACGAGGCAGAGTTTTGCCAGCCCTCTTGTGCCTTTCCCTGTCTGCTGGCTTTGTGCTTGGTCAAAGAAAGAGAGAGCAAAAGGAAGTTCAGGCTTCATCCTTCCAGTCAAGTTGATGTCCTTGCCCTGTGTAAATCTATGGGAAATGCTCAGTACTCCAGTCATGGGAGAATTGCAATGTCTCTTCCATCTTTGTTGTACAGTAACTCTTTTACCTAATTGCCTTTGCTCCCCATCCTCCCCTGCAGAAATTGTATTGTTCTCAACATGCTGGGTATTTTGTGCTTCTCACTTGTTAGTTTGTTTTTATGTCTTTTATTTTCTTGACTGCAATGCCCCAATAGGTCTATGCACAGTGGTGCTGTAGTTTCTGGTGTTTCTGTGTTTTCCTTTCTTTGCTTTGTAGTACATAAATCACACCTTTCTAGAGTTTAGAACTGGTTTAAAAACAGAGCTGTTCCCCATATCTGTTTTTTAAAGGAAGTTGACAGAGGTAGCCTGTATATTTCTCTTGGTTAACAAAGGACTGTGAGAATGAAGCCACTGTAAGGCTTTGCAGCAAGCTTAATAAATTAAAGTTTTCTGTCCCACTGAGGCTGTGACAGGGGCTGGGAATGGAGATTACATTGCAGCAATTGCAAGTGGTCCTTTCTGTCTTATGAAGCAGTAGCTGCCATCCTACAGACACATTCCTGGGAGCTTCAGCAAGTTCAGTCATCCATTCTAGGCACTGGCAAAGAGATAAGAAAAGCCACAGTCATATTTGCCAGCTTGGTGCTCTGCTGCCTTAGAGTTTGGCTGCGTCTGAAGAGGCTGAGCAGACCAGCTAGCAAGTGATAAAGACTTGAAAAGACATGTTCTGCACACTTGGCTGTGCTCTGCAGAGGAGTGAGGAGATTGCAGGTGTAGGGGATGGAGGGCAACAGGTACTTGTTGGAAACTGGAAGCCGTAGAAGCTCAGTGTTTGTGCAGTACTTACTATGATGAATATCTCAGTCAAAGGGATTATTACCATTATCACTGGCACGGAAGTAAAATCCTTGTCCAGTGTAATATTGGGGAGATAAAAGTGAAAAAGCAAAGAGAGGTTTTACTTGCAGATGAGTAATTCATTAGTAGCAACACTTGCCCGCTCATCCTCATGACCTATCACAGGCTACGTGGAGTTCCTAATCTTCACCTGTACATTTTTGTTACCTCTGTCATCCATGTGTCTATGGGGAACTTGCAGCTTAAGGAGCTGCAAAGCCCAAATGAAGTCCTACAGGGAAACCAACGCTGTTACTTATTCTCCTGTTTAAGAATGCAAGCAGTGAAATGTTTTCTTTGAGGAGGGGAAAATGAAAGCAGTAAAAAGCTTCAGGCTTCATGTGCCACAGCTCCATGGCACAATAAAGCACAAAGGACAGATTAGGAGTTTTGCAGGATGTCTAAGGATAATCAAGACAGATGGCGACCTTAGACATAGAAGCTGTACAGTGGTAAAGAAGCGTTTTTGTGTGCTAATCTTTGACACAAAGGGATGTGGAGAATAATTTTAAAGCAATTATTGCCATAATAAACAGCAGTCTTCTACTATTGTTTCCTTCTTCTGTGACTTGTCCTGCCTCCAGCTTAGCAAAACAGAAAACAAACATGAAATACACCTTCAGAACAAAGCATATTGACTTCCTTGGTCAGGTTTACCAAAGATTGACCAACAAGAGGAGGTAGCTCAGCCCTCACCTTATAACCCTCAGGCACCTTATTTTCATGGTGCGTCTCTGAATTCAAAACACCTTAAGCAGAGTGTACAAAGTGTGTGCTGGTAGGCACAACTTTTGTGTAATAAATACCAGACAGCACTTAGAAACAAATTAGCCAGGGTCACTATCCTGACATCATGTCTAAAAAAGCCAGTCAAACTGTGTCTTGCTCCTTCATAACAGGTGGGTGCTAAACCTGCGATAAGATATTCACAGAAATCATGGCCTTTTCATCTTGAATTTTTGGGATTTTTTTTGGTATAGTGTGCTTTAACAAGCTACCTGTGAGCTCATCTGTCCTGTCAGGCATCACTCTCCAGTTCACCCTGCTCCCCTTTCTGAAGGAGACAAGGAACAGATGTTCAAGCAGCAGAGTTGTCTGAGCCGCCTCACTCTTTTGTTTGTCTGCCAAATCCAACTCTGAGAGCAGACTATGTCAGCTTCTCTGTCTTCTAGCACCACAGAGGGAAAATGAGGCCAGCTTACCTCTTTTTCTACCAAGACCCATCCAATCTCATTCCTTTTTTTTTCCTAATTTTTTTCCTACTTTTTTTCCCCTTAATTACTCTTTTCTCTATGGCTGATGGGTTTAGCCCTGTTTCTACTTCTCTGACACCGCAGCCAAGCCAGCCTGATTCAATTCCACCTGCCTTTCTTCCCCATGGCAAAAATCTCTCAGCACGCTTGTATTTCTGTACCCAGAAAACACAGGTGGTGTGAGCGCCAGGAAATGGGGCTGGAGCCACCTTGCAGGCATGGAGCAGGTGCATGCAGAAAGGATGAGAAGCAGCTGCTTGCAGAAGGCAGAGGCATCTTTCAGGGCACCCCAGTACCTGGCTTGCTTCTTTGCTAGATTTCAGCTCACCTTCCTTCTGTACTATTTCACAAAAGTGACCTGGGGACAGCATCTGAGTTCACCAGGCCTTGCTGAGAATGAGTGTGTGTCTCAAATCTGAGAACCTGAAGAGGAAGAAGTCTCTGTTGAGAGGAGCAAGATGCTCTGTCTAGGCCTGGCATAAAGCCAGGCTTTTATACTGAGTTCTGTCTTGCAGAATCCTGTGAAAATTATCAGGAAAAAACAACTTCACATGCTTATTTGCTGGCAGCCTTGGGTTTTAAACCATTCCAATTTTGTCTTCTTCAGTCACAGCTAGGCATCCTGTTCTAACTTGAAAACTTCATTAGCCTCTTGAGCATTTCTCCATCATGCAACTTCAGAAGCTGCAGATTTTCCTATCTCCCCTGAGTTCTCACCATGGCAGGGTGAAGATGTGTGTGCCAGGAGGCTGGGAAGACAGAATTGCAACAACATATTCGTTCATTTGTTGAATAAACATTACAGCAAAGCCTACAATGAGTCATCACATTCAAAGCTGATCTTTGTATCCTCTTTGGGACCACTTTTATAAAATGAATATCAAAGTCAGACCCGGTTAATACAAATCATTTTGCAAATGAAGGTGTGCAGGTTTTTAGGAGCACACCTGCCCCAGTGGGCAGGCAGAGGAAGCCGTGCTGCTGTACCACAGTCGCTTGACACATTTTGAGTGTAGAGCCCCAAGTCCCTTGTGGGAGCTGCTGGGGAAGCACATGGGCTGTCAAAAGCTGCCATGTGTGTTCAGACTGTGTGCTGGCAGGGAAATGTGTTTTACCAGTGACATCATGATGATTGCCTCAGCTTTCCCCATGGACTGGGCTCGAGAATCACATGTGAGAGGATTCAGACTCCATACATCCTCTGTCCTCATGTACACCTTATGCATAAGCTCTCGGAATCTGGCCCATAATCCCTTCTCATGCTGAAAATAAATCGTTATATGTGTATATAGGCTTATTTCCTGTGAACACTCAGCCATAAGAATAATCAAAAAATGGATCTCCTAAGCAGATCTGTGTTATGCAGGGAGTAGTTCTATTTAAAATAGTAAACCATTTTGGTTTTGCTATTTTGCTTCCTGTATGTGAAATCCTAAGCCTTTCATTTTAGGGAAATAAAAGTTGGTTTCGTGTTCTCTGTATCTGAGAGGATTAAAGGGACATCTCAAACCTGAAAAGGTAGCCTTTACGGATTCCCTAAATACGTACTATTAAAGATGGAGTAGGTGAATGAATATGATTTGGATACTCAGGGGCTGATTGCAATGCAAGGCTTAGTGCAGACAAGGTTCTGCACCAGCATTAGATACCCAGTTCAAAATAGATATCACAATGATAGTTGTCTTAGGTGCACTTGTATTTGTAGGGCAAAAGTGAACGAGTTCAATCTGACTGTGTGACAAGAAAAATGCAAACTGTTTGGCTGGACTGAGGGTGAGATGGGCCTTTGCTTTGGCAGACTGAAATTCCTGCCCATCTGACAATTTGGACTGTGCCAGTGATGCTTTCGTTTAAAAGACAATCACCAAGTCCGCTGTTACAGTGGACAGAGTATGTTTTTTATTTTAAATGGCCTTGTTTGCCTACTGAGCTGAAAGGCCACTGCAGAATGTGATGCAGTGCCCTAAACACAGGCTGTTTTAGGCAGCACAGGGAATCTGAGACATCTGCATGGGGGTGGCACAAATGAGATAGTGCCTCTAGTGGATCCATGCCTTCCAAGGCAGCAGCTGGAGGAAATGGATTTCCTAGGATCTCTAAAATGGCATGAGCTATTGACATTTAAGCAAATGAATCCCATCCTGTGGAATCTTGGACTCACTCTGATCAAAATATGAAAGGATTTGTTTATCCACTGCTGTATATGCATGTGCTCTCAGCCTCCCTCAGTCTGTGAAGGGTTCAGGATAAGAAAACAGCAACCTCTGTGTGTTGAGGTTTGCCTTCCACCAGGCATTGCAATGACAACTTGTATTTCCTTCGGATTGAAAAAGTAATTTTTTGTTTTTACTAGTCTACAGGGAAAAAAAAAGTCATTTCAGACTCCTCCAGAGAGTGTTGATGATAAACTTCTCATATCGCTTCTCTTTCATGTCTAGGCATTTCTGATACAAACACTACTCATTCTTTAAAGATTTTCAAATCCTCAGATGTTCAGAGGTTTTGTGTAACCAGAAAGGCTTTTCAGAAACCAGTAGGTGATATTGTTCTGCATTGAATTATATAGGAAAAGAGGACCTAGAAGAATCATTGCCTTATAAAAGATGACAAGAATCCCTCATCACCAAAAGAGGCATGTGCTGCAGTAGCAATACTGTAATGCCTTATATATGATTTGAAGGAGTTGAAGTGCCTATAGGAATTACAGTTTTTCACCTTTAAATATCAGTGCTTGAAATCATATCTTATTCTTGCTTTTTGTTATGTAACATATTCATGTGTGACATATTCATTCGTGTGATGTGCCTTGAAAGTCAAGAGTTTCTCTGATTTCTGTCCTGTGAAAACAAGCATTATTTGTTAGGTAGGGGAAGCTGCATTAAGATCCAGACATTTAAAAGGAATTTAAGGTTTGAGATGCTCTTAAGGATGAAGTTGTGAGGGGGAAAGTTCATACAAAAGCAAAGAGCAGTTCCCCAGTCCTTCAGGCAAAGGCAAATCCCAGGTGGTGAGCAAGATGTTAACAGCAATATAGAGCTGGTTATTCCATTTACACTTACAAAACTACATCAAACAGTGTACAAAACCTCTGGCCCACATAAGGAAAAAATTTCTCAGTGATCAATTTGATCAACTGAAAAACCCTCTAAACTCCACAGCTTTCCTGACCCAAATAAATGCGTAATTAGAGAAGACTGCATGGTGAATATTATTAAAAGGAGTATGGTTTTGGTTTTATTTCTGACTTTTATGTCAGCAGTAACTCCAGTTCCAAAGTTTTTACAGGCTTCAGAAGAACTAAAAGCTAAGTTTTGCTTTAGACCAACACTTACCAGTAAAGAAAGGAATAAAATGGGCTCATTTCACTCTTTTTAGCAGTACAGGCAATTTCAGAAATGTCTTCTCAGCTTAGCATAGTGAAAGTTTCTAGAATTGAAGATACATCTGAGATTTAAACAGTCTTTCAATGCACCTCCTGGCTGAAAGATGTGCTTGCTTGTAGAAGTGTACTGGCAGGAGGAAAAAAAAAGAATAGGGATATATGTTTAACACTAGCCCTCAAAAATGCAACTTCATTCTACTTTGTAAACTTTTGTTGCAGAAATAAGAAGCAATACAGGCACTGCACTATGTATGACAACAAGAAATGACAGTTTTCTGTTTATTCAACACATTTGGAATCTCATTAGTTATCAAATGAGACTTGAGTCCCATTGCCTACAAGCAATAACATTTTTTTCATTCTCTGCTGCCCAAAGTGACCAAATATCAATTAGTCTGTAGTCCATTTATTGTTCCTGCTAGAATTTATATAAAATAAAATTCAGTTTTAGATGCACAGATGTTTTTTCACCTCCTTCCTTCAGGCTGTTGAAGAATGCACAGCATGAAGTTCATTTCAGAATGTGGTATAAGAAACTCCTGGCTGCTCTCCAATTCTGTGCTGGACAAACCCTGAACACTGAGTTTTCTAAGGAAGAAAAACTCATCAGAATTCTGGAAGACATTGCCACAAAAGTGAAAGCTGCCAGTGATCCAAAAAGAAAGGTTTGTTAAAAAATACTACCCCTTCTACCTAAGTTTCTTTAGGAAATTTTATTTTTTCTAAGGTAACACCTCTTTCCTTCAATACCCTTTACATAAATAAATGAATGATTTAACTAAACTTTATAAATATCTTTCTGCTCCGAAAACAGGTAACACATATTTAATGGGACAACTCTCATCACTATTACTCTTGAGGTTTGCAGATCTTTTAAGCCATCAATGGTTTCTCAAATGGATTTGGAGGTGGCCAGAAATAATGGCAACAAAGCTGATTGTCATTTCACTGAGAGGAATGCGCACAATGAGCACCTCATCCCAAAATATTTGACTCCTGTAGAGCTGCAGTATTTCTTAAAGGCTTTGCTAAGAGTTGTTTTGGGCAGGCTGGAGACATCCTCATTTTTTAACAAAGACAATCAGAGTGGAATGTAGGTGATATATCAAATATATCATTTGGCAATGAACTTTGAGCACATATCTGCAGAGATACCTGCCTGGCAGTAGAAATTGCAGTTCTCTTCTCCAGTGGGTGCAGCTTTTATATTGCATAGGTGCACTTCCAGTTCAAAACTGTTAATTTCCCAGGACAGCTGTTGTTACTTACCTGATGTGTAAAACTGCTTCCTGTTGAAATCTCAGCAAGGTAGAGCAGAAAGCCCAGTAAAAATATACTTGCCACTGCTGGTTATCATGAACGATTCAATGAATCTTTCTGCCTTGTTAAGGATTCAAAGATTTTCAAAGGGTTTTTCAGAAAACTTGCAGTGCTGCTACTGAGAGCACCAAAGCAAACATGGAAGTAAAAAGACAAAAATATTTGCAAAAGAAAAATCTATGTAAAGAAAAAAGAAATAGTAGTAATACATTATACATTACTGATGCATAATTCAGATTCTAGAGATTAATCTCAAGGCTGCAGTTACTATGATGCTGAGAAGATCCCAAACCTTGCACTTAACACAATTAGGCAAGGGTGACCACAGTGTAGAGGCAACAAACAACAAATTGTGAAATTCTCAGGCAAGGCAAAAAACTCCATGAGATACAGCAGAGCAATATCAGGCTAATCAACCCCTAACAAAGGGTATTGAATCATAGAGTCACAGAATGGTTTGGGTCAGAAGGCACCTTAAAAATAATCTAGTTTCAACCCCCCCTGCCACGGACAGGAACACCCTCCTCTAGGCCAGGTCACCCCATCCAGCCTGGTTTCACAGGCAGAGATTTTTTTTCTAAAATCCAGTCTAAACCTACCCTCCTTCAATGTGAAGCCATTCCCCCTTGTCCTGTCACTCCATGCCCTTGTAAATAGTCTCTTTCCATCTGAACCTACAGGGCAGTATGAGCTGGTAGCACATCTAGGCAGAAAAATGATCAATGTGGAGTAAAATTGCAGTTCTTATTTTTAACATCTGCACCTCAGTGTGACCTCCTTAGCTGTTCTAAGGTCACATGGATGCTACTGGCCCTGGAAGTTGCATTGCTTTAATGCAGAAGTGCCAGTTAAAAAAAAAAAATAATAAGCTGCTTTTGTGTCCTTTTGTGCTGCCGTAATGGTTCACATGTTGCAGGAGGTGTTAAATGTGGAGCTCAGCAGACTCCAGCAGTTCTTCCAGGAGGTGAAGGTCTGTCGGCTCCCCCTGAATCCTGCACTTGTTATCCAAGGCATAGAAGCAGATGTAAGTGTGCTCGATTAAATTGTTGATTTTGTGTTTGATTTCTAGTACAAAGGGGAGAGTGAATGAATGCCTGCAATGACTTGGAAATTTTCTTACTGATATTGAGCATAAATCATCTGGGAAATTCACATCCAGCCTAATCCGCTTTTAAACCAGGGGCCTTTGTTTGAGGCACAGGTGACAGGGTGGGTAGGGTGCATGCTGCATGTATGCCACACCAACCAGAGATTTCAAACCCTGAGCAGCCCATTCCCAGCTCAGCTGCCCTGCCATGGGATTGGGATTGGCAAGGGCATCTGGAGGCTGAGCCTTGGTTCCCACCAGGTAGCCCCTGGTGACAGCTTTTCTTTCTCATCCAATACTCTCCAATGTCAGGTACGGGAGCAGCTAAAAGTCTGGAGCCAGCTGTCTGCTTGCTGAGCTGAGACTCAGGGCATGACTGAGAATTGCTAAAATATTAAATATTCACATTGGCTTACCTGTGTCTATGATCCCTGTTAAAAATGACTTAGGGATAAAGGAAACAAAAATGCTTTTCAGTGTTACTTGACTTGACTTTGACCGCAGTACTAAGATTCAGCTATTCATTGTTCAAAAATATTTTCATAAACAGCATAATGCCAGGGGTAAGCTGCTCCATCTCTGGAGAAGGAAAATGTACCCAGCATGAAGAAAAAAACAAACATGAACAGCCATACATATCACCAGTTACAGCTGCCTAATGACAGCAATTTGTGTTCTATTTTTGTTCTCTGCCTCATTATCCATGGTAGACCTGATTCTAGGAGGTGCGGATCCCTTCAGTTGCCTCTGACCTGTGTTTCTCCAAGTAATTGCTATTCAGCCTTGATCTGGCTGAGAACAGAGGTCTTCCAGCACCCCACAGACTTGGGCAAATTGTGTGTGATACAAGTCAGAAGGATTTGAAGCCTGCTGCTTCTCCCTGCTTTCAGGCTTTTGGACATAATGACTAATGGAAAGGTATCTCACCATAAAGTCAAGCTATTTATACTGCACCAGCATGGCTGGACTGATACAAAAATGTTTAAATGTAATATCTGAAGAGAGAGTTGGGGGTTTTTCGCATTTTTCTTATATCATTAAAGGCCATTATCTTTCTATAAATACATGTAGTTTCTTGATTGAACTGTACGTCGGTATAATCATGCAAATTAGAACTTTTAAGTGCTTATAATTACCTAAATTTAATTCATTTTGGTGTCATATATTAATTTTACCAGTAGCGAGCCCTGCTCCCAGCTCTCTCTGAGTCCCATTATCTCACAGGAACCTTTCAAGCACTCACTGAGATGTTTCAATTGGCAAAATTACATGGGGGGTCAGGATCTCATCATTGATAGTGGTTTTGGCCCATGGCAGAGATCTGATGTGGCTGAAACGATATTTGTGTGCTTGTCCCATGCTTTGAGATGTTTAGATGAAAAGCAGGAGACAGCTGTGTCTGCTGCTGGTGGTGGTGTTCAAATTAGCCTCCCTTATACTCCACCCTGTAAGGACAGCAGCTGCTCTTGTGGGGTGCTCATTATTTCCAGAAACCAGCCCATTAATTTACCACTGGCTTTGGTTTTGAGGGGTTTTCCCGCCACCCCTCCTTGGATGTCTTTAATGAAGGTAAGAATACCACCCTAAACTCTCACAGGATTTGCAGTCCTTGGCTCATTAATGCTTTTTGAAGCCCTTTGAGATCTTCAGGTGGAAGGAGCTGTAGAGCATGAAAGTCAGAGTTTATGTTTAATTAAGATAAATTCTACATAAAATAGGTCATGATTTTCAAAATTTCCTGTATCCTCAGCCAGGGGATACAGGTCTTCAAAGAAATTGGCAGATTCGTTTCTTCCGTAAAGGTTGTGTGATTGGGCAGGGCTTGCTTTTTTCAGGATATAATAGGACCGAAGGCTTTTCAATGCTTTAAGACTCTCATTAGATCAGTCTTTTGTACTTCATCCACTCAATACCAGCCAAAGCTTATTGTTGATAGGCATGGGTGAAAATGAAAACCAATTTATGAATACATAAAATATTATCCATTCATATGGTCTGATATTTAAGTGAAGCAGATTGTCTGCGGAAAAGAATTTCTTATTTTTCAGACCCAATGAAAAGGCAATAAGATCAAGAATTATTTATTTTTGCTGCCACTGCTACTGAACAGTGCTTAAAGCTGGTATCTTTTTCATTGGCCTGGTGTTTTGTATATGCTACATGGTTGTTCTTCTGTCTCATCTTTCTTTCCCCTGCAGTCATGTTCTTATTTTACATCCAATGCTTTTCCATTAAAAATCTCCTTCATCAATGCGAATGCTCCAAGTGGAACCATCAATGTTATTTTTAAGGTATGTTCTTCCTGTAATCCTCGGGTCTTTTGGTATGGAAAATGATGATTGAAAATTCACCTAATTTATATTTTAAACCTTGCGTCTGAGAATAGTTGATTTGGCTCTTCTGCTTGTTTATCCCTTTTATTTTTGACACTAAAACTTTTAATGAAATATGTTGAGGCAATACACTGAAGTATCACCTTTTTGATCAACAGAGAATCAAACAACTTATTGCAAGTCTTTTCCTTAGTGCGGACAACCAGTGTAGAACATAAATTTCATATTTTAAACCTGGTTTATTAACAATATTGAAGTCAGAGGGCAGGTCTCAGAGAAGAGATAGTTCAGAATGACTGAACCCTTCAGCCTTTTTCATATGTCTATAAAAAATCAAAATGGATTGTTAGAGGCCTGTTTGCCACACAGACCTAATTCTGCCCCGATCAGCCAGCGTGAGGGAGTCGCTGAGAGAGGTGGAGGTGGAGCAGACAGCAAAGGAGATCTGTCTCATTGGAGTTATTTGGAGGAACTGACTCAAAATAAACTCTGCTTGGTTTTGCTGTTGTCACCTAGGAAAGCTTCCGAGTTCAGAACAGGTCATCCACAATAGAAAATACATGCATTTTGAAGATAGCTCCCTTCCAAAAGAGCAGAAGTCTTCCCTAACAGTGGATACTGGTTTTAGAGGAGAGCACAAGTTCATAAAATGGCTGATGGATACAAAATGGTCAGTGATGCCAATGGCATTATTCTTAGATCTTTTGCAGATTCATTTTCCAAACCAGAATTCTAAAAAATTGATAAAAATGACTTTAAAAAAATCCTATGCTGTCTTAAATTAAATTACCCCTTTACAGCAACTGTGATCCTGAGAAACAGAAGTATGCTTTCCAGGCAGGCTAGGGGGAGAAATTAGCAATTTTAATTTTTCTGAACATTTAGGAACCTGGTTCATATGCTGTTTCATTTGGGAATCAATGTTAAATAGCAGGTTCCTACCTACTTGAGCAAATACCTGCTTATGGGGCTTTTAAACAATTCCATTGGTTCTACCCAGACAATCTTTTCCCTACTCAGTAATGTTCAGCAACCAACTCGTTGTCCAGTTGTTGTAGAAGTACTAAAGCTGCTGTCGCCTTCTCCTGTCAGCAAAACATTGCACTAAAATATCTTTTACTTGTACTATAGTTCTGTTGCTTTTTCATGACAGATACCTCGTACATAAATGGTTAACACAATAAATGATAAGGGTATCTTACTAAATTGTTTTCTGACTGTATATGTAATAGAAGTAGAGAGAATAAGATTTTTTTTTTTGTATATTTAGGTACTAAGAAGAAATAATTGATGAGAGAATTAATTAATTAATTGGATTATTTTCTCTCTTTCAATGAGAGAAAGTATATTCAGATATTTTGTCTTTTTAAGATGAGTTTATGTCTCCTCAAGTACTCATTTCCTGGCAGTAAATGTCTTTAGATTGGAATGCTTGTATAAAAAGAATGTAATGAAAGAATAAAGCACTTAAAATATCAGTAAAAGTTATATATTTTACTTGGAGTTGGATGGGGGAAACAAAAAACCAGGGCTGTTGTTTTCACAGGCCATTTACTCAGCCATGGCTGAAAATAATCTCTTCATTAATTCTTGTGGCTACAATTAAAGCCCCATTTCACTGAGATTATTGTTTGACTAACTCCGTGGGGAGAGAGGTCATCACTGCATCACTGCTTGAAACTGAATATGAATAATGTTATGGATAAAATGTAAATTCATTCTAAAACTCCCCTGCAAATACCGAGTTGTGAGGCTTAACATTAGACAAATGCTGTCGTTTGTGAAAAGGGATCTAGCATTAGGTAGATTTTACAATGTAACTAAATTAGGATCCTACCTCCAGATTAAGTTTTCAAACTCTAATAATTGCATAGGAATAATAAGCAGAAAGGCCACAGTTAAGCAGGGATCATTTGTTAGCATCTCAGTGGCTGCCAAAACTGTTCCTGGCTGTGTGTGCCATCTACTCTGTCCTCTTCTGACACGGAATGGTAAGTAGGAACTTTGAAGAAAAACAAGAAATCAATGTAGTTGTTTTGGTGGGCAAATAAGTCCCAGTTAAATAGGGCATTATTTCTGTCTGGTATTGAAGGAGAAAACTTAATTTCACCTGCAATTTTCACAGATAGGTGATGATCTACGTCAAGATATGTTGGTTCTGCAAATTATTCGAGTGATGGACAACATGTGGCTCCAGGAGGGACTGGATATGCAAATGATCATTTATAGGTGTTTATCTACAGGCAAAGGACAAGGTCAGTCTTAAATTATAAAAGGTGCCTGTATTACATAATTCATATTTCATGTAAAGAGTGGTACATAAAATTTATTTATTCTGTCTCTCTAGAGCTCATTGTATTTGTAGCAACTTAGGCTAGAATTTTCCAAAAGCCTCAACACTATGAGCTTGCAAAACATTCTCAAATTCACATATCAAAAAGAGGGCTTTGGAGAAAATTTGCCATAGCTACTGAAGTTTTAATCCAGTGTAGTCCTGCATAGATGCTTAAATGAGCCTAGATGCATGTGGCTACAGAAAGTACCTGCAGACAAGTGATGACAGCTTTCTGCTGTTGATTTTGAAATATTATTCTTGTGATTTATGTTGCTTAGGGCAGGCTGACTCATCTGAAAGCTCTATTTCTCTCTTTTATGATTGTTAGAGCAGAGCTGTAGCAGGGATACCGATTGCTTGCTATAGAAATCTGCTGACAGCAGTGAGCTGGCTCTATTTCCCTGACCAAATCTTCCACTGGAAATAATCCTAGCTCAAATAGAAGGCTGATGTATCCAGATCGCCTGCTGTACAAAAGCTATTAAAATAGAAAAATTAAAAGAAAATCATTACTTTCTGAGCCACAAAGTAAGCATGAGAGAGGAGGAATGATCTGAAGGAACTAAGAGAAAGTACAGATGAGTTGAGAGGCACATGGCAGGTGGTTGTGCTGACCTGGAAAAAAATCCATCCTTCTTTGTAAGGATGGGAGTTAAAGCTTGAAAGCTTCTGCTTCAAAGGGAGATAATAGCAGAATATTATTTCTAGACATGATGTTATATATAGACTCTTTTATATACTAATGCTTAATTTGATGTTTGCCAAGAGAAATAGAGGGGTCATCTGCAAATAATATTCTCTCCCTGATAGTCTCTTCCTTTCAGCATCACAGCAGCAAAACCTCCTCAGCATCTCACAGTTTTTCCAGAAGTCTTTCCTTAGGAGTTACATCAGTGTTATCAATTTACAATCCATTTACAGTTAATAATTAAGGCTAAAAGGACCAAGGAACATGCCTGTGGTCATATAGGACACACGCTTGTGTACACAGCTATTCCAAGTCCTAGGCTAGTGGCTTGCTCCATGGCCACCTTTTCCACACGAGGGAGGTAGGAGATGGTAATTTCATGGTCATGCAAGCAGATAAACCTCTTTTCACAGAAATTCAGTGAAAACTTATAGCACAGCTAGAATTCCACTTTCCAGCCTTGATATAGTGGAGGAGCTTGTCACCAAGTAAAATGGCTAGGGAAAGTCCTCCCTGTAATGCAGAGTAGCAGGATGGCATGCCAGGGGGCCACATGTGGGGACAGGGACAGAAGGCTGGAAATCCAGCTCTCAGTACCAAAAAAAGAAACTAAGTCAATGCCGTAGAGACAGAGGATTGAAGTGAAGCAAAATGCTTGGCTTTTCTCTGCGTTTCAGAGTCCCAGTTGGTGACGTACATGATCAGACTCATTTCTGCACTATCCAGTACCCTTTATCCCAGCTGTGATCAGCATCACATGCTGCAGAAAAATTTGTGTAGCTTTCTAGACAATAAACACATATGAAATAACTTTATCATTATTAGTAAATATCTGATCCTAATTTTTATAATTTTTAAAGTTTGTACATATTCTATCCACTTTGAATCTCATTAAATTGTTGACCTTGTTGGTCCCTTTTGGCAGTTATATCCACAGTATTGTTATTGCTGATTTTATTTCTCCTTCACAGAACTGCCCCTTTCCACTCAGTGTGCTTTATTTTTAATTTCCAAAGAGCAAGAGTAGAACAATACTGATCTATGTTTTCTGTTGCATTTGTTATTTAAAAGCTTTCAACCATGTATTTTTTTTCTGCATGGAATGATCAAACAACAGGCAGTATGCATTGATTGTCTTCCTGTCTTTTTAAAGCTGAGGATTTTTCATGCAAACTTTTCCATCTGATTAGGACTGGTACAGATGGTGCCAGATGCTACCACACTAGCGGAGATCCACAGGGAATCTGGACTGATAGGACCACTGAAAGAAAACACAATTAAAAAATGGTTTCGCCATCACCATCCTCTGGAATCAAGTTACCAAGAGGTAACATCATAATGAACCTTATTACACTTTTCATGCTGTACAATGGAGAAAAAAAAAGAATCAAATTACAGTAGGCAGCTAAAACAAGTGGCTCAGACATGAGACAAACAAATCATGTGCATAGAAACCAGGGAATCCACTTAAATGCCACTCTCTTTCTAAGGAAATACTGCTTTTTATCAGGTGCATGGTATTACATTTTCTCTAAAAATGTGTCATAGAGGTGTTTTGAGATTTAGTAGTAAAGAGAAACTGAAAGAGAAATGAAGTGTTGAACTCAGAAACTTATTTTTTTTCTGTCCGCTCTCTAAATTCTGTATTTTATATAAACCATACAAGCTATTGGCAGATTCCCTGCATTTAGGAATGACTATGCTAATACCCAAGGTTTTAGAAAGCTGTTTTATCAAAACCACCATAGTCAAAAACCAGAAGATCATGCTTTTCATATCACATGTTCTCATGAGATCCTGCGTAATGCATCTGATTTTCTGAAACTAGATGTTATGCATGAGCCAAACAATCAGAAATTTCATTTATAGAAGCCAAGGTTTTCCAAGGAAATCTTTCTATCTATTCCTTGTTGGGTGAGCATGTTCAGAAGCACATAAAAGAGTTTTCATTTTGTTGTTGCTTGAACAATTGTGAGAACCCTTTTCCGTGCCAGCAATAAATTGCTGGCCAAAATTTTAAATTTAAACGAGTGCCCTGACTGTTTACTACTCTGAAAATGAAATTATTTTACAGTAGTTTGTTAGTAGATGTAGAGTATAAATATGTTTATAAACTTAAGTAATTTTATAATTATTCCATAGACATTTGTTCACCCACATTTTGACTAAGAGCACTTGAATTCCTCATATATCATTTTATTCAATTAAACAGGAACGATCTGTGTAGAGCCTTTTTTTACAAGCTTATGTTTTTACAGTTTTGTGGTTAAAGTGTAGACATTTCAATTCAAATGTGAGGTATTGCTAATTATTGATTGAAAACTCGATTTCTTGCTGCTGCTCCTGTGTGTAAAAACTACCACTAATGTGGAATATTCTAAAACCAATTCCTACCCAATTTCTTCCAATTTTTAAAGTATATAACATGCAGTCAGAACTGATTACACAGGGTATGTATAAAATTACTACTATGCATTCCCTTTGTGCTTGCAAGGAATGAACCTTTCTCTTTTTTTTCTCCATCATAATTCTTTACTCGTGCAGTACTGGATCTAAGGTGCTCAGAAAACTGGTGCAGAAAAAGCTTTAATATCCTCATTTTACAGTTGGGTGAACAAAATCACGGAAAGTTCAAGTGTTTTATCCAAGGTCATCAAAGTGAGTAAGTAGCACAGTTAGACATAAAATTCAGCTAACTCTTGTGCTGTGGCCTAAGTCCTGCACAGTGCTGCCATGCCATTGCAGGTGGTACCCTGCAGCTACAGAGAAATCCTGGAAGCCTAAATGTAATTTGCCTTGGCTAATGTAGGTTTTGTCCAAAAACATTCAGATGCAGGTTAGGATGGTTTGGGTTTCTATATTGCATTGTATATATTGTGATTTAGATTCATGGGACATGGACTGATTTCTGGAGAAAGAGATCCATGAGGTACAGAGCAGTGCAGTGGATGTAAAATAACTTACATCCTTTACAAAGCAAATGGTTACCTTTGTGGATTTCCAACTCATATCCTAACACTTGTTTTTGCAATATATATGCAGAACATTGACCAGAAAATGCCAGCTTCCTGCAAAAAAGCTTGCTTTTCTTAGGCACCTTTCACCTGAAAGTCCTCTGTAGACTTCGAGGTATCTGTAAAACACAAGTCAAAACCTCATGCATAAAATTGTTCTTGCACTGCAACTTTGAAATGTTAGAGTACCATTCCTATACCATTCCTATGCAGACCTACCTCATGAATCTCTTTTCGCTATTACCTCTTGCAATTTTAACCTGATAAAATTTTAGCAACAAGCGCAGCATTTGTAGAGCTACCTTTTATTTTAATTTTTTGTTAGCACCACAAACAAATGCACCTGGATATTTCATGTAAGTGCTGTTGTTTTACTCACTAGGCAATAAGGAATTTCTTTTATTCCTGCGCTGGCTGGTGTGTGGTTACCTTCATCCTGGGAGTCTGTGATCGACACAGTGACAACATAATGCTGACAAAAGCTGGACACATGTTCCACATAGATTTTGGAAGATTTTTGGGTCATGCACAGATGTTTGGAAGCATAAGAAGGTTAGTATCTATAGTAACACACAGAGGAAACTTTAAAGCAGTGTTCTGAAATTTCACAGCTTTATCAACTCCCATAAAAAAATTCAAATGAGATTACACTTTTTTTTTCTTCCTGTATTTTCCAAACCAACATATTATTGTTGGTTCTTGAAACTTCTAAAAATATAGAAATTACTGGAAAAGGAATTAAAAGATGTTGTAGATCCCTTTTCAGTATAGAAGAAAAATCTAAATCCTTGTTTGGTCAGAGATTTGAATGATGCAGTTCAGTTGTGACCATAATAGGAGACTGGCCTATGCCAGAAGAATTCTAATGTCCATTGCTTTTTTTTTTCTAACAGAGGAGTGTTCCTAAAATGGATCAAAATCCACGTATCTATCTAACTGACAACTTTCTTCCCATATTCAGAGAAGAAAACAATTTTTTCCAAATAGATGTGGAGAATGATTAAATTATGTCTCTGTTGGTAAATTTGCAAACTTTTTCTTTATCTTTTGAGGTTCAGCATCAAACCACACTGAGCTCAGGGGCTGTTTTACAAATATCTGATTTATCTTTGTATCTATCTGTGATGTAACTATGCCACGACAAGGAAAAATAAAATAGTGTGATCATGTATCCAAGTCCCTAATGCAAACATACTATGAAGGAATCAATTGAAATGGAATAAGAATAGATAGGATAATGCCAGTGCGTCCAAAACACAAAGGAGCTGTTATAGCAGACGGAAAGAATGGATGAACGATCCCTTTTAGTGACAAGATGAATAGTGTGCGTATGTCTTTCCTCCATGCTTCCTAATAATTCCCAAAACAGGTATCAGAATTGAATTTGAGCTAATTCTTAACTTTTTTGTTTAATTGGTTAAGCTGGCCTTTGCATGCTCTAGACTATCCCTGTGTGTTAGACAGACATAAAAGCATGGGAAGACTGATATGAGGGAGGCTGATGAGGATAATAAGTACTTCTAAGCCAGGTAGTCAAAAGCTTCAGTTGCAGTGCTCAGAATTATCATCCATCATTCAAGATATGCACCCTTAATCCTACTTATTTGCTGTGGAAAGAATAAAGCAGAACAGAGTAATAAAAACATACTCATGCGCACTCCTTGTCAAGTGCTGCATCCTTCTCTAGAGCAAAACTTCTATTGGAACCTAACAGGAATTTCCTTGAGTAGTAATTTTACCTAAACAATTATCAGGTTGAGTGAGCAACAGGATGAAGCAAATATGAGAGGGGACATAGCAACCAAATTTAAACAATGTAATAGCAATAATAAAAATAGATATTAATATTACTGTTACAGCTCAGTTATACTGCACCTTCTTATTAAGAGAATGAAATACGAAAGCTTGAAAAATATTAAAACCTCCTCAAATATAGTCACTTCCACAAACAACAGCCTCTTTTCCTATTTCTCAATGCAGAATGTTGCTTTAAAATTACAGAATAAAATCATACATTTAGGACCTCCATTCATGGACTGCCCTCATGATTCCTTAAGAAAATTTGATCTCCCACCTAAGAGCAGGTTGTGAACGCCACGGGATAATCATTGCTTTCCTCAAGCCCACATGCAACTGAGCAGATACAGAATTAATGCATTAGTGAGGCAGTATTAATGACTATTGTTCTTACAAGACCTATGTACCTCCATGGAATGTAACGTATTCTCATACCACAGGAACACAGGGGTATCACATTTTTACACATCATAAATTTCAGGTCCTCTCAAAATTTGAAGCTCTTCATGCTGTTTGTATCTATTCATTCCCACAAGGTAAGTTCTGAAACAGGTTTAGCCGCTGGTTTCTTTCACAGCTCTTATATTGCATGTTTATTTGAGTTCTTGTTAGATTTTTGAGTTTTTTTTCAGTCTCAGTATATCATACTCCTAAAATAATATTGAAAAAACCAGCAGCACAATGCTGTTAAACCTTTAGAATTATTAGTGCTGACCCTTGGGGGGTTGTACAGTAGATATTCTGCATGCATTTCTGTGGTTTTGCAGGAGCTTTAAAGAATGGAAAGCATATGATGCAAATCCCTATACTTGGGATTTACACACAGCGTACAAACCTTTTTGTGTGTGAGTGTAGAATGAAAATTATGCAGATCTATGAAGGCTTACAGAAAAGGAGTCCCTGTCTGAACTGTTTAAAGCAATCACTCCTTACAGATCTTAGCAAGCAGATTGCCACAGTTGTCCTGTTACAACTCCCCCCTGTTCTCAGGGAGTGCTTTCTGCCATTACAAAAACCTAATTCCTCATAAAACTTTCTGAAGATGAAGGGTCCTCTGCCGTATCCTGCATAAGGAGCCCTTCTTCTGATGGAAATGAAGTGCAAAGAGTGCTTTGGCAGCTCGGGGACTCACACATATGGGCTGCAGCTCTTTCTGTAATATCCAATGTGAGTCTTCAGAGAACCTTTTGAAGCTGACGATTCATCCAGTCATGTTCACTTTTGCATTCCTGATTGTATAAGCCCTCAAAAGGGGATTAGTAAACTTTTCTAATTCCTGCCCTCATCTTTAAATGATATCCAATAAATCTGCTCAGTTTTGATTCCAAGTCAAAAATCAGTCCTTCCTGATTTCAGAGGGAAGAGGGATCAGGAACTTTCTGTCTTTTCTACTTCTACATGTGCCTTCACAGTGCAGCAAATACTTTAAATAGTACTAATAACTTGTCTTTCTGTGGATCGAGAGCTAATATTTCAGAAGTGTTGGAGGGAGACTTATGATGTATCTAACTAATAGCATAATAACAGAGCTTGGCAGAAGCATTATTCCTAAAGTCCCATAGGGAACTTTCCTACTGAACCATGAGATTTCATTCTCTTTTCTTTCTTCTTTTTTTTTTTTTTTTAATATCACACTGAATGACACATTTTGTTAGCAGTAATAAAATGCTCCTTTCATTCTCTAACCCAGCTTCCACTTTTGACCCTACATTCCCCTAAAGCAGGCAAGTCTGCAGGTACACTTCAAGCTGTATGAAGAAATATTTCTTGTTTAATTTGATATATCTGTCGTGTTCTTCATCTGTTGAGTGTCCTGTGGTAATCATCTTAGGCCCACTCTAATGTAAATAGGTGTAATATTATCGAGATAATCATCCAGGACTAGGTCAGTCTCCAAATGGTTTGGAAGAAGGCTCATGGTTGGTCTGGCTCGTGGTTGTACCTGCCATGCTTTCCTTGCCCTTGTTCTCTTTTCTTCACTTCTGACCAGCTCCTTTTGAATATTTCTTCCTTGGTGAATTAAGCAGTAAGAGATTTATTTAAATCCTGTGCTAACTGAACTAATCCAAAATTCTGCAGTCACATCCTCCCCACTACCAGTCACTCCCAGCACTGTCATCTAAGAATTTTTCAGTCAGTCGTGTGAGGTGTGAGACTTGGTGGCACAATCTGAAGTAGTCCAGCTCATGGCACACTGTAAATCCACCTTTTGATAAAATCAGTTAAAAAACATCATTCTTTTCTTTAAATATCCAGCCATCCTGATTACATACTGCACTCACTGGCCTCTTCTTTTCCCTGATCTGAATCACAGAGACCCTCTTGACTCTTTGCCAAACTAATCTTGGGTCTTGGCATGGTTTTCCCAGAATTTAAATCTGCTAAGCTGGTTTTCTTCTGCAAAGTTAATTACTAGAGGCAGCTATTCCATTGGGAAATTCCAGTTAATAGGGAAGTTTCAAAAATATGGGAAAATTAGGTTTCCCACACTTTCTTCCTAGGTTGGTATTTTATTATACTGAGAAGTATTTCAGAACATCTGAGTATATAGAAATGTACAAGTGCCTCTTATTATTTTGAAAGTAACACATTTCATTTCAGTCTTAAAACCTAGAAAGTGTGTCACTCACTAGAAATGTTTTTTTTTTTAAAAAAAGCTTTCTTTTCAGGTATTCCTTTCTAAAACAGAAATGTTGGCATATAGACATGGAAAAATAAGTTGTATCTGCATTTTTTGACTGTATTGGATCTACATTTGTTCTCCTTTCTAAGTAGAAGAAAAATGGGGAAGAAGTAAGAATTTAAGAATAACACATTTTACCTTTTTCTTTTTACCTTTTAAAAATTTTATTTAGAATACTTATGGAGGGTCTAAAACTTGAAAGCAAAGACTTAAGAGTATAATTACTTCTGGTTTTCTAAATTTGCGGATGAGAACTTGTACCAACCTGTATTAGATGTTGGAAGATTTCAGTAGGAGTTTTCAGTATGTCTCATTATGGATTCATCTCTGTAGTTTGTATTGGGACATGATGGGTCTGGGTTAATTAATTTCTGTGAACTGTAACTCCTAATTCTTTAACACTATTCACTTTCAGCACTTCCTGTTTCAGCCATCCTCCAAAAATCTCTGACTGAAACCCTGGAAAGATTTAATTTCATGACTTAAAGCACCTTAGTAGCCCAAATGGTCTTAATAAGATTCTGCAGCTATTTAAAGACTGTCATACACGTAAAGAACAAAAGAGAAATATGCATAAAGACCCGTAGCTGAAACAGCATCATGTCCAAGGTGGCAAGGCCTAAAGGGGCTTGAATTTATCAGGGAAGAAGTCCATCACTTTCGAAAGTCAAGTTCCTCTGATTGAACAGCAAAAGCTTAAGTTGAGTCTGAGAACACAGGAGCAGCACAAACTGCAGTCAGGGGGTTCAGATGCACTTCTGTTGTCTTTGTCTGCCCTGATGGGTTGGGGTATATTATATTCTTGCTGGCTCAGTGCTTTGTCTAATTATTGAGACTGGATCGTAGTTTGCCCTTTTCCATTGTCTTTTTTTTTTGTTTTTTTGTTTTTTGTTGGTTGGTTTTTTGGGGGTTTTTTCACAGTAATAGCCCCTTGTGGAGGGAATTCAATTAAAACTCTTTGAAATCAGGGTAAATTATGTTCACTGTCCACTTTGTATCTCCAATTTTTTTTGGTTATCCTTTTCCAAGCACTCAGACAATTAATGGAGGCACTGTTATTCCCATACTGTGTCTGTGTGGAATTGACTGTATCCGGTTCTGTCCATGCAAGAGCCTTGTTCTTCTGCTGAATTGAGTTTCCTGGAATCCAGCTCTTGTCTGCTGCAATTCTCAGTATCCTCCTTGGCTTTTCCTTCACTTCAAGGGTGGCATAAACTGCTTTCCTATCTTCACTTTCCTGAAGGAGTAGTAATGTGTTCCTGCTAACAATCTTCTGGGCTAGAGAAGTCGCTCGATGCTTCCAGAGCCATCAGTGGAATTCCCTCTGCTTTGGGAAATTTGCTGCACATGAGGTATTTAAGGGACTTCCTATCAAATTCCTCTGCCCTTCCCTCCTCATTCTATTTGTCACCCTGTGATTTTTTATAGGCTATGGCTCTAGAGATGGGAAATTGAACAATAAAACAGAAATAAAAGGGGGGAAAGATGGTCATTCTCCATTTTGATTATGATTTAATTCGTTATCCTTTTCGAAGTGTAATTGTTTATAAAGACATGTATTTTCCTCTTCCCTGCTCCCATCAGAAACATTGTTTTGTATCATCCCTTTCTCTGGAAGCTTTCTGTCTATACTTTCTTATCTTCGGGGGAGCTGTTCTCACATGCATTCAACCGTACATTTATAGTCAGAAGCTGTTCTCGTACACAGGCAAGTATATATCAAGCACTTTTCAATTAATCTCTGTTTCTTGGTCTTCCTTGGGTTTTTTTGGTTTTTTTTTTACACAGTACTCCTTTGTCCTTCATCCTTACTGATATATTTAATTCGTGTAGGATTTCATCCCCTGCCCCAAGGAATTTCTTTGCAATTCATTTTTTTCATCACTAGTTTATTTCTCTGTTTTGCCTGGTGATAGACAAATCCCCTGCAACCTTCTATTACTGCGCTTTCTAAATATCGATCTCATACTGAAAAGACCTGTTAGCTAAATATTCCATTGGTATGGGATATAACCCTACTTGCTCTGTTTCTTTCAAGGCACATTTTAGGTCTCAGTTTTAAAATCTTTTTCTCTGCTGAGGGTCAGTCAGGACACAAAAAGCAATTGTCCAACAATCTCTGTTAACAAGAGGAATTGCTCCAATCTCCCTGTGAATTAACTCTCAAGTGGGTTAGTAATAAACTCTAACAAACACAGAAAATTTGATAGTCTTAGAAAATGGTATAAGGCATCAGGAATGCTCTACTGAGCACTGTCAGACGTGGGTATTGAGCGTGAAGTGTAGAAAGGATTTACCTCCACCTCGATGTTGTTTTGCAGTCTGATTGCTGGTGGCTGAGTGCAGGCTGCTTTCTCTGTGTCTGTCTGAAGAGAGGAGCCTAGCTCAGCTCAGAAGGGCCCTTAGCTGGGCAGTGATGCTTCCTGACCAGTCAATGGTTGCAACAGGACAATGTCTGAAACTACTCAAAACAAGTAAGTTCTCAAAGCAGACTAGATCTTCTTTCAGGGAGGACCTTTTAAAGAATCAAAGCACACCATCAGCTAACTGCATGGAATGGTTGAGATTCTGTGACATAAGTGACTGAATTCTGTGCTGAGGCTGCTGCAGAACTAGAGGTCACAGCAGAGTCTGGGCACTGCAGCCAGACTGAAATCCATCAGGATGTGCCTCCGACTGGTTTGTGTTTTCCTGTGGTGAGTCTCGCCGGTTCCCTTGTTCCATGGGAGTGCTCCAGCTCAGTCCCTATGGCAGCACACTGCAAATACTGGGTCTGTCCTAGGAGCTGTGACCATGGCTAAGCTCAGCTGGCAGCACTCCTGTCAGCTGTACTGTCAGCACAGAACCCTTTGGGACCACGTGTGATCGAATCGCCATGATTTACTCACTCACTAACTTCAAATGGCCCACAATGAAAGGGGTTTTAGTCGTCACCTTCCCTTTCCCTTTGTACAGGCAAACAGGCACAAATGAGTAGCTACTCTGACTCAGCTTGGGGGGAACTTGATGTTAACAGAATGGGGAATCAGAGCCCTTAACTTAGGTGAGGAATACAGCTTGTTTTCCACCATATCCATTAAACATGATTAATTCTTGATGCAACCAGTTCAATTATTGACAGGAATACATAAATCTTTCAGAATAGGACAGGCCAATGTGTGAAATGCTTTTTTATGGCTGATCAAAATAGTGGGTGTGTTCAACACAGTGATTTTACTGAAAAGCTGACATTGAGGCTGTGATAGTAAAAAATAATATTAACAAACTTGATATACATAAAAGAAGAACTAACTTAATGAATAAATAAGACCGTAATAGTTTAAGAACTATCCTCACCTACCTAAGGAATTCAGGACACTCTTTCCAGTTTAATGTTTCTGCCTCTGAAGGTAGATGTTAATATAAAAAATACTGTGGGCAAAACTGGAATCAGAAACAAGACTTTAGATTTGTAGTTTGAAAGCTTTTCTTGCACTAGATATCTCAAAGAGCAGCAGAAATCGCAGAATGTAGAGTGAAAACCACATTACCTGGTACAGACCTGGTCATTTTGTTAAAGAATGTAAGTAAAAAATATTAGATGCAAATTTTGAATGTCCAGGACATGTAGCTTATTTGAACCAAGGATGCTCAGGGCATTCAGAAATCTTTCTGTGTTGTGGGAACGAGGTCAACACTAAATTCAGACCAGTTTGCCCAAGGCTGTGTCCACCCAAATCTTAAAACCTCCCAGGATAATCTTCCAAGGCAACCTGCTTCAATATTTACTTTTCTTCATAGTGAGGGTTGGTTTTTTGTTTGGTTTTTTTGTTGTTTGGGTTCTTTTACTTGTTTTTTGTTTATTTGGATTTTTTGGGGGGTTTTTGGTCTTTTTTTTTCTTATGGCAAGTCTGAACTTAAGCTGTTTCAGTTTTCTCTCTTATTCTTGTCTGGATCCATCTGTTTTAGAGCCTCCTATAGATACAAGAAAATCCTATTTGGCCTCTTGAAAACCTTTCATCTTCTGGGTAAACAAGCCCTCCTTCCTCAGCCTCTCCTCCCAGGCAAGTGCCACCAACATCATGGTGGCACTGCTGACTTACTCCAGTTTAGTGACATCTTTCAAGTTTTGGCAGGGTATGAACTAATAAATGCTAAGTGGAACATATTTATATATGGCATCTTTCAGTGTTTTCATTACTAACCAATATGATGGGATAGAGAATGTGTTTGTTCATTTTTTGGTAGAGGCCCTTTGTACAAGGTTTTGGTCATGGTGAAATTTTGGATTAGCAGTTTTTTTAGAAAGGGATATGAGAGTTTTACCCCAGGCAAATATGAGTTGATGATAAGATATTGAATAGAAAAGCTTGAATTTTGAAGTAATCCTTTTGTTTCACATGATACTGGGAAAACTTCACCTGGAATATTTTTAAAATTCCACGTTTCAAAAGATGGAGATAAGGAGTCCAGAGAAAAGCAATTAAAATCACAGGACATCTGAAATACAAGACTTGTGAGAAAAGGTGGAAGTAGTTGTCTACAGAAGATTGAGGAAAGATGTAGTAATAGTCTGCAAATACTTTAGAAACTGCTGTAAAGAAGGTGGGATTTTCATGTTCCCTTAGGAAAGAGCAAGAATTAATAAGATGACAGCACACCAAGAGTTAGATTAGGCATTAGGGAATAAAATGCTGTGAGGGGACGTCCTAGAACAGGAATTTGATAGGGAGGTTGAAGAGGAACTCCATCATAAAAGTCTTTGAGAATAGGCTAAATAAGCACCTCAGAAGCATATTCATCCTGATAAGAAGAAAAATGAAGTATCTCTTGTGGTCCAGGCATATTTCTTTATGTTTGCTGGAGATGAATTGTGTTGTGTGGTTTTTCCCTGTTTCATTATTTAATATATAAAAGGAGTGCCATTGCTTACGGTTTTTTACTGTGTCTGCAAATGTATATGATCACTGTGATTAAATATTTTCACTTGGCTTTAGAGAAATAAGCACTCATGTTCCTTTATTTTGTGCTCTTCAATAAGCTTTTGGCTTTTGCTACAAAGGATGTCAGCAGTCAAGCTCTCCCTAAAAGCTTTTCGTAATTTATTGGATGCATCTGAATTCCACATAGTCATGCTGAATATTATCAGTCACTCTTGACTCAGCCAAAATGGTTTTAAAGCAGTCAGGGAATATATGGTGTTTTGCTGCTGCTGAGCAGCTGATTTTTAAATTGTAAAGAGTTCTGTGTGGTTTCTCACACACTGTCCATATGAAAACTTAGACTACAACTGATTTGATCTCATTGCATTAATGTGTGTGACTTTAACTTTTCCCCAAGTGCACTATTGAGGAGTTTGGATCAGAGCACAGGTCATTTGTTATTGGTTATCTCATATGCTTTTCCTACTTAATATAAAAAGAAGTCAGTGTATTAGTGTAGTCAGAACATCTTAAATGTTCTGTACCGTGAAATGCAGAGTAGGAAAAACTAAAACATTGTTGACCTTACAAGCTTTGTTAATTAGTTTACATCTAGTGTTTCATAACAAATCCTGATGGTCTGCTAGGAATGCAGCATAATTCTAGCCCACAGTGAAGTCCCAGTAAATGTTCCCATCACCCCAGACCAAGTTTATTTTTGCGTGATCTCTTCATTTGCTTGAGGTTTCCTTTCTTTCTTCCCTCTCATGATTTATCACCCAAACATTTGTAATCTCCAGAGGAACTGCAAAATACATTCCCATGAAAATCTAAAATCTCTAAAAGCTAAAAAAAAAAAAAAAAAAANNAAAAAAAAAAAGAAAGAAAAAAAAATATTAAAACCCCCATAAAACTAGCCTTGTTACTCTCTGAATGACTTGAGTAAACTCTTTTGTCACAGGCATAATAAAGCATAAGTCTTAAAAGTCCAGGACTGCAATTACACTCTGTCATAAACAGGAACATTGCCTTTTTGACCACTTTTTACTATAAAACCAAAGGGTTCATTAATCTCATCTAGGGCTGTACTGGGGAAAAAGAAAAAATGAAAGAAAAGAGTAGGCAAGCTGTGATAAGGTAGCTTTAATGATTTTGGGAGGTTTATTGGCTGTACAACTTTGGTCAATCTCAAGCCACACTAGCTCTCTCAGTGAGGCTTTTCTTTTCTAAAAATAATGGTACCAGACATTACAAATACACAGTAGAGGTCATTCAACAAAATGCTTCAATTCCACATTTCCTTAACACACTATAAATAAAAACAATTTTAAAAAGGCTTTTGGTCTACAGCGGTATGGTAAAAGGCTTTCACTTGAAAGTACTTCATCATATCAGTTTTTCTAAACTGATGCCAATCATTTCTTCAATTTGATGGAGGCAGCAAGTTTTATTAATATAGATTTTTGCCCAAGGGGCTCTTGTCTTGTTACACAGTCATTGGTCATCAAACATGTATAGAAAGTATTGTAGGCCTTAACTGTGATCCTGAGGGCATGTTTTGGGGTAAGAAGTATTTAATGTTTGTGACTTTTAGATAAGTCATGTGAGCAAGCTATATGATAGATACAGGTCCAAATGAATGCTGCTCTTTCCAGGCCTTTGGATGCATTGCTCACCTTCTGAATAAATGCCACCCTGCACTGGGACCTTGGCTGTCAGCCACGGGGAAGGCTGCATGTTAGATGTGTCCTGGGTTAAATACAGAAATGCATCCTGTGCACCAGGGTGTGGTACATGCAACAGTAGGGCATGCATTGCTTTTCTCATTCTGTAGGCTAAAACAGCCTCTATTATTTGCTGATGCAAATTTTCCCATCGTGATGGATGGTGGCTTGACTCAGCTGTTTGTAATTTTGCTGGAGCAATTTTTAGACTATCCCATTTTACGTTTTTATTTTCCAAAGGAGTTTGCGAAAGCAGCGAGGAACATTTTGCATCTATGCACGGACATTCACCCTGTCAATTGGTTTTTCAGAATCCTTTATGTTCTGTTCAGTGAGTAAGCATCTCCTCCCACTGAAACTTTATTTTGTAATACTATTGTGAGATATGACTGTGTTGTCCCTTCTAGTGGGTTTTGTTCCCCATATTCCAAGTTGGTTTTATGTGGGCTGGTTTTAAAAAATTTTTTAAAATTTGCGTTGTAAAGGGCTCCCTTTGTGAACAGCCAGCCTGTTTACTGGAGCTTCAGCATCCAGGGGTTGCAGGGTTTATCTTATGGGAGAGGCTCTGATAACAAAAGACTTTAAGCAAAACTGGCGAAATCAAATTCCTACATCATATTTCGCAGGTTGATAAGGGAGGACTGGCCTAACACTTTAGAACATATTCACAAAAGATACTGAGAAATTTAAGAACCTTGTAAAATTGCTTTCAGTCATCTTACAAGTAAAATTAATCTGTGGATAATGTAAATACTAAAATATCAGTTATGTGTTCACATAGATCCTTTAGCGACAGCAGTAACAGAATTGACTAATGTTGCAGTCATTACGTGATGGGGATGTTGGCCCACAGCCCAACCCAGCAATGTTAAACACCATATTTCTTCCAGCGAAGTAATTTCTGATTGTAATAACTATTTTCAGCTCAAGTAGCTCAATGTGGGAGTCTTGGACTAGCTCAGAAAGGGCTGTGTTTTCATAGTGTAATTGTGTCTCTTGAGGCAGTTGGACATCAGAAATCAAATATGAATTCTGAACAAAATGCATCATATTTACAGCAGTAGTTTTGACTCAGAATATTTTTAGCCCAAGAACAAATTCGAGTTTTAGACATTCTTGAGATGCTAAAATACTTTCAAATCAGGATTTAGATTGGCTTTCTGTCCACATATATGTCAAGATGTTAATGTTGCTAATTTTCTGGATCTCCATCTCTTTCCTATGGACTTCAGCAAATTCAATTTAAATTTTCTAATTGTACCAATTTATTTAATACTTAATGTCTATTTTAAATACCACCAGTAAACAAAAACTAAGCCAGAAGACAAATGAATGCATGAATGAAAGAAGGTTCTGGGACAATCTAAACTCTCAAAAATTGGTAATAGACACAGGTTTGTAGTTCTTTGAGATCTACAGCACAAAACTTCACAATAACTGTGCAACAGTCACACTTCAATACAACCCTCACACTGTGAGCTCATGTCTTGAACCATACAGAAAATGTGGAGAGAAAGAATTATTATTGTGGGCCTGTATCATGCCTAGTACTACCTTGCTGAAATTGAATAATTTATTTTTTTTAAAAACCACCCTAGTGGCCTGGACTGCTTCGAGGTGAATGACAACCATGGGAGGTCTGGATTCGAAGTTATCTGCATGGAAGTGTTTCCATACATAAAATGGGAAGGCCACCCGAGCATTTGCTGTGACTAAAACTTCCACCTGTATCCTATAATGTCATGACAACTTGTTTTTCTTTCTACAGTAATGTAAGGCAGGCACTTTAATGGGAAGATAAGGAAAACTCCCAGGAAAGCTCATTTGTCTCATTTATGAATGCACCAGGAAGCAATGGGTTGACTCAGCCCATGTTTGAGGTTTTAGCAAGGAATGGACATCCTTAAATTAGCTTCTGCATTTGAACTTACTGAGAATATTGAGTTTATTTAAATTTAGTTTGAATTAGGGGCTAACACACAGTGTATATTGCCTTGGAACAGAGCCCTCTAATCTGTTTACATGGTTCTGTGTACACAGTTGTGATGAGTGAATCACTGCAGTAGGTTCTTCTGTGCGAGGATGCAGTTTATCAGGCCTTTCTGAAACTACTGAATGATAGGATTGTTAGGAGAAGCCTGGCTAATCTGTTTTCTTCTGCAACAGCATGCCATAGCCACAAACTGTGCTAGTGATAAGGAAAAAAGGCAAGCCACGTTGTCAGATTCTGCACCTTATTTACCCAAGGGTGCACACAGAGTAACTGTACGGTAAACAAGACAATGTATTTATATTCTGTTTTAACTTGAGTCGGAAACATCTCTTCAGGATGGTGTATATTTAATGATAGCATCATACCTTGGGGTTTTTGTTGTTGTTGTTGTTGGATTGTGGAGATGTGCGTTTTTTTCTTAAATTCCCTTTTTGCCTAGTAGAGAGTCGATATTTATAACCCATCCTCTTTGAGAACAACTTTTAAATATTTCAATACCAAGAGAGAACTTGTTTCCAGATTCACTTCCAGGCTGGAGTCAAGAAATTAAAGCAATGAGAGTTTAAAAAGAAAAGCAAAGAAGAATCAGAAGAAAACACTTGTCCAGTTGTGGATTTCTCTCTAGGAAGCTCTTGCTGTAAAACCTGTCTCTGCCCCAATTAGTCAGTGACACCAGGCAGAGCAACAGAGATTTCCACCCTAAGAAAGGGAGATATGAAATAATGAGGAAGGTAATACTGAAAAATACAAATGTGAATAATGAGTTACAACTATTAACAGTCTTGCATGATTAGCTACTTTTGGTGGAATTTTTCATGTAATTGTTCTCTTTTCCAGGGACCGAGCTCCCTTCATCTTCACATCAGAGATGGAGTATTTTATAACAGAGGGTGGAAAAAACCCGCAGCGCTTTCAGGAGTTTGTGGAGCTTTGTTGTCAAGCTTATAACATAGTCAGGAAACACAGCCAGCTACTCCTGAACTTGCTAGAGATGGTAAGTGGCTGGAGGATGAAACAAAAAATTCATTTTCTCTGGGGTTCTCATCCCTTGTACCACTTCTCTGCTGCCTCCAGTAGCACTATGGTCTGTGGAGGTATCAGATGCATAGCTGAAAATGTTAGTGCTGCACTTCCTGTGCAAAGAAGCTGTCCACTTTCAGTACTAACTGCTGAGAAAAGGAAAGCTAAGCTGCTTGGTGTTTTTCCATTTTTTAATGCATTATTTTTTACAAAATAGCACAAAGCTGCAAAAGAAGCTAGGTAAATCTTCAAATTCAGGAATTTCACTCAGCCCTTTTTTCTAGGTCTTGGAGAAATCATTTACCATTCCTGCTCATGGTTACAAGACAAAGTAAGCTAAATATTTCACAGGGTGGGGGATTTCACAGTACTTAGCAGCCCTGCACTACAATGATGCCATTAGAATGGCGGGGGTCACACATTTCCACAGTCACTTCTTAGGATGGCAAACACAGGAAAGAAAGAGCACTGCCCATATTGACACAGGTTTAAAAATTCTTTTGTATAGATTTTTGAGACCTCTGGGGGTTTTTGTACTGAAGTATTACTACTGATTCATGTGCTGTGGCAAATTTCATATCTGATTTATGTTTCTATTTACTTGTGTGTGAAAGGTTAATGATTGTCCCCCTTCATGGGTACAATGAGAATATTATATTAACTAATATTTGCTAAGATGCTTGGCTGAGATATCAATCCAAAATTTATATGCAGGGCCCCATGACCTAGGGGAGTGGTCTGTGCATGAAAAATTTTACATGGCCTTATAAACAGAACTCCAGAGACTAGGGTACAACCAAAAAGTTGCTCTGTAAACACTACTTTATCATCTCCAACATATGCAATGGGGGAGGGCGAGAGAAATTGGAAACAATCCCTCATTTTTGCCTCTTTCGTGTTGTCCATAGATTCTCATGCAGTGATTCAGTGAGAGATTCCCTAACATGGAGCAGGAAGGATTGCTCCAGATCTCCTAACCTCGCTGCTAAGTAGTCACAAAGGTGCAACAAAACAGCATTCCCATCATAAAGCACAACTTCACACTGGAAGCAGTGCAGAGTGCAGTTGTAGGAGATCCTATCAAAATTAAAGAGCCTGTGGAGAACTCAGGAGCACCTCTGTTCTGCCATCCACATCATTAATCCCTGCATTTATGAAAAGGGTGCCTTAAACTGCGTGGTGCAAATAAAGCCGCATCTTCTGCCTGTCTCCTTGTCCCCAGAGCAGTCCCTCTTTCGGCAAGCAGCAGAGATAATGATGTGAGATTACTCTGGGATAATAGAGAGAGTGTGTTAGGAAAATGCTGCTGGCAGGAGCTCTGAAATAACCAGCTATCTCTGCCTGGATATAGCTCAGGTTTGTCTGTATTCAGGACATGCTTCATCTTTTGTTTCTGCTGATCTTGTAGCAGAGGTAATAGAGCTGAGCTAAAAGTCAGCATCCAGATATGTTTTAATATTTGTCAATGGGCTGCAGTTCAGTCAGTTGTGTTGCATTTCATAATTGAAAAGTAACTAGTAGCACACTCACAACCCCATCGACGAGCTCTTCATAGCAAAAGGAATTAAACAAACAAGCCCAGTTTGGGAACACCTCGTTTTTGCCAATAATGTTTGGAAGGGTGAGTCTGTTTCCGCACTTGAAGTAGGGTGTTGGTCAGAGCCTGTAAATATCAAAATGTTTTAGTTCCATGGGTCATTTCTGGAAAAAATAAATGGGCTGTGAAGTTCCATTTTGAATTCATTTCCATACAGAATTTCAGATGTTATCATAAAGGGATAAGATTAACTAACCACTGCTTATTTATATCAATGATAATCTAAGATTTCTCTCACTGTTTGGGAATCTCCATCATTAATCTTTAATTCTGCTCCCACATTCTGTTTCCTCAGATGCTATTTGTAAAATATGGTTAAAAAATAGCAATAAGACTGTTTCTAAAAAACAGAGTACTTTACGGGAATAGTAAACTGTACCCTGGGTTATCAGCGACAATTAGTAGGTTCTAGCAAACATTATTATGAACAAACTGAGGGATTTTGGGCCCAGTTTGGGAATTAGTGCTATTTCTTGGTGGTGAGCAGTATGTTTCTAAAGCTGTACTGACGTTTGCCACTGGGAGTAGGAAATAATCCATGAAGTTTCCATCACTTTCAAAAACGGAAACACCTGTGGGAGACCTGAGAGTCTGCTGGCAGAGTTCAGCTGTATAAATGGCTGTAGTTCGTCAGCTTTGCTCTCATTAAAGATTTGATGTGAACTATTATAAATAGGGTCAGAGCAGGACACAAAAATGTTCTGACTGGTTTAAAGAAATGCAAACTCCGATATTGTTATAAAGACATTTTCATATAGAAAGGTATTAAAAGGGACTTAGAGATGACTGTAGAGAGCAAGTAATTTATCCACTCGCCTCTACTCTGATGAGAAACAGATCAACTTAATAGTATAAAACAGGAGACTGCACCCGGATGGAGCAGGACTGAACTCAGGAATACTGTGTCCCCATAGAAATCATTTTACCCCTTTTAAACTCAGAAGCACCATTTGAGAAAAGAGAACCAGGAATGCCCCCATTTTGGAGGTGTAACCAATGGAAATGCCAGGACTATTCCTTTTCCACGGGATGGTGTGCTGAGCATCGCAGGTCAGCTCTGAATCCAAGCCCAAGGAGAGTGTGGGCAGCTCCACCCCATGAGTCAGAAGGTCTGGGAGAGCCAAGTGGGGTAGGTCAAGCCATATGAGTGGCCAAACAAAAGGGACAGTGCACACATTTGAACTTAGGCATCCAAGTGACATTTGAGTTGCCTGACAAGACCTGGAGCTGCTTTCCAGATGGTTGTTCCGGGTCTTGTCTAAGTAGCATCCAGTATCAGTAGCCACAGTGTGGAGATGGGACTAGGAACACAAAAACTGTGTTGTATGGAGCAAAAGGGGTGAAGGAGGATAACAAACCTCCGGGATCCCCCTGCAGCCAGCTAAAGCCTTTGTTTTCTGGGTTTTGGTTTGTTTTTCTTTTTTCTTCAGCAAATGGTTTTCCACCTTTGACAGTGCAGAAAACCTTAAAAAATCCTGGCTTTTAGTTGCATTACAGGTCATTCAGATTATGTTTATATCCGGTATATAAACATATATAAATCTTGCCCTTTTCTAATGAAGGACAAGAAGCTAATTTTGTCTAAGCAACAACCCTTTTTTTTTTTTGTTAATTTAAAGGGGATAGGAGTTGTTATCATCTTTTATAAATGGGTTAAAGCTATATTGGTAAATAGCACTGTGTATCCTTCAGTGCTGAATATTGTTATTGTCCCTGCTGTCAACTAACATAAATTCACCTCATTGGGCTTTCTGTTTCTCTGTTCCAGCCAAAACTCTGTAAAGACAGCAATCTAACTCTCCAGTGGTAGCTTAGAATGGGGTTGAGTAAGATTTTCCTCATAATGCCAAAAAGAAAATGGACAAATATTGAGCATGTTTGACGGAATAACCTTAAAATAAAATTTATGCTTCCTTTTTTCTTTGCTGTTACTTGAAAAACTCAGTGGGTCTTTCTGTCTGAGCTAGACATAGATATCAATGAAGAATACACAGCAGTGACTGCAAATTCAGATACATTTCCTTCTGAGCAATGTGAAGGAGGGATGTATTCTCCATTACATAAGAAACAAAGCATCACTCCCAACTTGCTGTGACTGTTGAGAACGATCAGGAGGTTTTGAAGTGAGTAAATTTTACTGGTATTGTTGACATTTGAAAATGCCTGGGGAAGGCTATATGAGCAATTGGACACATTCAGCTGCCTAATCTCCTCAAGTTTTTTCATTGCAAGGGCAATATTGACATTATTTGTTTTTTAAATCTGATCTGGCCAACTAACTAGAGCAGTTCTGTCCCTCATCAATGGAAAATGATAGAGGGCCGAGGGCAGTTCTCACTGCCCACCTCCAAGCTCCTGCCATGAATCAATGTCTGAAGAAGCTTTTCTCCCGCTCTGGCCGTAAAGAGGGTGAATCTGTGATCCTTTGCAGGAGGAGTCCAGAGCAGTGATCATGGAATCAGGAGTTACAAATGAGAGGGTGATGGTGTGCTAAATTGAATGAAGGCTAAGGCAACTCTGTGAGCATAGCAGAAACGTGGTTACTGTTGTTCAGGTGGCTGAACTTCATCACCTTCCCTTTAGCACCATTAGAAGGCAGTGAAGGAGGCTTAGCAATGCACACCTTGAGGTTATGGTATCTGAAGAGAAAATAAATAACTAAAATGGATCATTGATTCTGACCCTTGCCTCTTTCAGGTGCCTTGGTGTAAAGGTTTACAATGCAATATATTCATTTTATTATTCCAGGCATTGCTCTAGCATCAGAAGCACTTTTCAGATCAGCAAAACTGTTTTACAAAAAGATGTTTTGGTGTAAAACCTTGCTTCTCTCACATGGGCCCATTTTATTCAAGTTTCTTTTCAATAGAAGAGTGGACTATTGATCTAATATTTCTTTACCTTTAGATGCTACATGCAGGATTGCCTGAGCTAAGGAGCATCCAGGATCTGAAATATGTGTATGATAACCTCCGTCCTCAGGACTCCGATCTCCAGGCTACAAGCTACTTTACAAGGTACAACCAGAATGTAACCTAGAAACCTTGTCTTCGTCAGGCATGAAGCAGTTTTTCTCTTACGTTATGAAGCTGTAATCAGGGAAATTACACAAAAGGATAATTTGTCCTCACATGTTTACTTTTTAAAAGTCATCCCTTATGCATGGTATAACCAATTTCCTCAAATTTCTGGAAGAAACAGTTGTGCATTTGTGGTACACTTGTAACAAGTCACTTACTCAGTGCCTGGAGATTTCTTAGACTTTCATGGTGAAACCATCCTGATTTGTATCCAGCCAGGTTTTCTCTCTGCTTTTAAATGCAGCAGCTACATTCAAATGGATTTGGACTGCATAAAGAGGTTCAACTTGTTAATGGTCTGAGTGAGAGCATTCAATTTCTGCATTTTACTCCTTTTTCTCTTCTTCTTTTGACCTTCTGTGTTGCCTTAGAGAAGTTACTTTCCCTCTGCTGGCCATAGTCTCTCCATCTACAAAACAGTGCTAATTCTTGCTTTTAAATCTTTCAGAGATCAATCACAGAAAAGCCTTGTGTGTGTGAATATAGGTACATTTTAAGCTTGATTTTTGTTAGGGTAATGAAACCTTCTCCCCGTTTCTGATAATAACTGGGCATTAATGATGAGAAGCTGCAGCTGATGTGCATAAAGTCAGTCTAAAGCCCTGTCCTGATCTTTCGGGTCAGGCCTCTGTATTACATACAATTCCAGCTGTTCATGTGACGATGCTGTAGATGGAATGAGTGGAGACTTGCCTGGATTTGGAAGCTCACTTTCTAATTCTAGGCACAGCATGAGACAGAGCCTGCCCTGTCAGAGCCTGCCCTGAGCAGCACCATCATTTCCCAAGGTCTATGAATTCATGCTCCCTGGGCACCCTCTATACATGCAAAGCAACCCAGACTCATTGGAGCTTATGAAGGTTTTAGGAAGTTAAAATTGTGCCATTTATATATCTCCTTTCCATGTACTAGAATCCGCTACAATCTGAGGAAACCAAGGCAGCAAGTTTGAGGAAGGCTGGGACAGAAACCTAGAGTTTTTAAGGATGACTTTTCTTTGGGGGAAAAAAAAAAAAAAAAGGAGAGAAGAACTTGGCAAACAAAACTGTTGTTCCATGACTTTACACACAGCATAGCACTGAGTTCGTTCTCATGCAACACTTGTGTTTTTATATCTTTCACCCTTGCCCCTTAGCAAGATTGTTATATTTTAAAATTTAATTACAGCTTCAAATTTACCATCAACTCCTACCTTATCCTTTCCTTTAAAATTTCACGTATTCCCAAATTACAGACTTATATTTCTCTTCAGATAGGAAACATGCAGTTTCTAACTAAATTGTAAAAGGCTTGATTCCATCAAATAGTTTGGGTGGATGTGTCTGTCTCTTGTGGGTAAAAAACCCCAGTTCATTTAGTTAGCTGAAAAGGGGTGGGGTATACATAACAAGCAGGAAAATCTGAGGCTTCAGAGTGAAAATTGCATTAGTGTGATGCAAAACTCAGAGCTGGTGCCCCTGTGGAGGTGGAAAGGATCAGTTTTCTGTTGGGTCACTTATGGTTAGGGTTGGCACCACTGCAGCCTTGCTTAGCTGGCAGACTAAGGATGAAGACTTGGTTCAGGACAGAGCTCTATCTCCACACTCTTTCTTTTGAGGGTTAGGGACTTCACCTGCAAGTCTGCAGGCTTGGGTGTGGAATTCACCTGCAAGGCTGCCTCAGCCAAAGCATGTGGAAGAAGCCCAGTGCTGTTTTGGAAGAAGAGCTGGTATGTTTTTTTGCCTGGTAGAGGTTTGTGTTGGGCTTAGGAAATCATGTTCAGCTCAGAGAGAGGGACCCAGAGGCCAGCATGTCCTTCTTCCCCTTAGATTTCTTGTTAGGGATGGTGTTAAGGAAATGAAGGTTGTCAGAGTGGAAATTCCACTCAATTCCTGCACACCAACAAAGTAGTTGTGCTGTGTGCTCTGTTCTTATTTGCAACTGCATTTTCTGCTAAAATGCATTCTGTGAACTCCAGAGCTATTGTTCCAATTTCCTTCAAAATGCTGAAGGTTTGTTATTGTCCACAGAGATCATTACATCACACAGAAAAGACAGATATTGCGAGAGTGCATATTTTATTCATTAATATTCTTAAGATATGTTTGTATTATATATGCTCATTTGTAAGAAGAAAATCCCTTTACATTAGCTCATGAATTTCATGGATCTCATTTCTCTTGGAGCTTTTTTCTTCTTAATTCTAATTTCTATTCATTTGAACATTATTTGTGTTAATTTAAAAAACGTATTAACATTTCAACATGTTTGAACATAGGCAGAATATCACATTTCTAGTAGGATTTTAACTTCTGGAAATTGTATCCAGGCACTTTTGAAGATAAAGACCTTGGGATGGCCTAATACCCAGACCCATGAAGCAAGTGTTTCTCTGTAAAAACACTTTCCAACCTGGTCTTCGGAAGGTTAATATACTGAGATTTTTTTTTGAGCTTCGTGTAACCTACATCATCTTAATTTCTTATCTCCTTGTTATACAAAATATTGATATGAGAAAAAAATCTATTTACATACTTTTCATTGTCAATCTGTAGCTTATTCCTGTATCTATTTTTCAAGTTGTCCTTAGAAAAGACAAGGAAATTGGAAGTTCTGATTATTAGCACAACTTCTAGTGGTTATCAAATCCTTCACAATTTGTAGCTCCTTTTTCTCCATAAATGCTTCCAAAAACACTTCAATGCTTTTTAAAAGTTCTTTTCTGGACAAGCAATTTGGTCATTGGAACGTTAAACGTTGCCAACAGAAAGTTGTTTCTTGTTCTAAGTACAAGGTGGTTATTGTAGTCTTTCAGATTCAATCGTATAATGTATCCACTGAAAATCCCAATCTTCTGCTAGTTGAAACAGGAGAACAGTATTTCTCTGTATTTCTGTAGAAATGGGTTGCTATTAGCAATTTTCTGGGTTTGGTTTTAGCAATAACACTGACATTGGCCCTACTTTTGTTTAAAAACAACATGAAATGATGAATGATGTCACAAATCCTCCTGGCACAGCAGTGTTAATTTGTTCTTTGCCATCACCTCTTTGGACCGCAGAACAATTGTGTTGGAGTTTGGACTGTAACGTACTGACCCCTTTCAGGCTCGTAAAACATCCTGTGTTTTACTAAATTCCTTTGGTCTCGCTCTTGATTTAAGTCATGTGCAACAGTCTGTGGTCTCATTTGTGTGCAGCTCTCACTTGGGGTCAGTTCCCTGTTATGAGCTGATGAGCAGCAGCATTAAGCCTCACAGCTTAGGGCTTTCTGGAAGGTCACACCCTCACATCGTGGATAAACAATGCACCAATTGAGAGTTAAACAAGAGTTTCTGTGTCTCCTTGTCAGTCCTGTGCACCTACTGCCAAATGAAACATTGTTGTCTCTCCAGCATCTGCCCTGAACTCAGTTTGATCCTTGAAACTCAATTTGATCCTTACCCCTCCCTGCTTTCCTCTTCCCCTGACAACACATTTTATCAGAAACTGGAAACCCATCTTACCTCTGGATATAAATTTCCTCTATGGTTTTCTGCAGATGCCTTCAAATGTCGGCATGGTGTGGCAGGATGCCTGACATTTTTAATACGCCTGCGCAGGGATGTATATTTAAAATTGTTTTTAAGAGCATAAAGTTAGCCTAATGCAATGAATGGAGTTGATTTCAACTGATTGCAGTGTGCAATCTAACCTGCTCATGAATAAGAGATGCAGGCTGGATCTGACAATTATCAGGGGAGGTCATTGCATGTCTTCAGCAGCCTGACTGGGGGTGGCAGGGGGCTGGGGTTGCTGCTTGGGTCAGCTGCTGTCTTTGTTTATTAATGGACTCATTTTTTAGGTACTTGTCATTGCCCAGGTCAAGCATATCCACTCCAAACCACAAACATGAGCAGTTTCCGAGCTGGACAATCCACAGTAACTCCTCTCAAAAACATGACGCTGATCTCAAACTGATCAGCCAATTCCTGTTTCTCAGGTGGCTGTGGATATTTCAGAAAAAAACTTCCCGAAAAGGTGAAACACAGTGAAAGTTGGTGGCATCTGGAAGGGCAGGGACAAAACTATAGCACTAAAATTTATTTCTGTGGTGTTCAAGCTGTTTGTAAAGATTGTGGTGTATATGCCCCAAAGGAACAGAAGGCAGACTTCCTCCTTGACTTTATGGGTTTTGAGGAATTAATATTATGAAAGGTCTGTTACTGAAAGCAGTAATGTTCTGAAAAACTCTATTAAATAGAGTATGGGGGCATATTACTCAGCTTGTTTTAAAATGGAGGTTGGTAAATTTGTGGATGGAAATGTGGAATATAAATGAAACAATTTTCATTAACATCTGAGATCCCATGAAAACAAATTTTACTTATTATACTCTAAATTCGTATTCCATCAGGCCTAGATGGAAATGAGAGGCAGGATACCATCAAGAATGATTAAGAAATATCCTCCAAGACTGAGATCTTAATAACTAGTCAGTAATAATGACTGTATGTGCTGTGTGTAAAGGCTGGTGTGTGTCCAGAAAAATCTAAGCACCAGCCCTCAGAATACCTGTCCCACAAGAAGTGTCCGCTTCCTAAAACTCAAGCCACCAACTACCACCAGTTGCTCTTGAAAACATTAGCTGAACTTTTCATCCATCTCCTTTTACACAAGCAGCCAGCCATTCTGTTCATGTTTTACCTGATACTGTAATGTGAAATGTAAAAGCTCTCTAGAAAGACTGAAGCCAAATCTGAAATTCAAAGTCAATTCAGCAGGTGGAAAGCAGAAAGTCACTACTTTCCAATTATCCCAGATATTTAATTTTCTTTTCTGAGAAGTAGGTCAGGTGTCAATCCGCATGGTAAACAGCTATTGTCATGTGGGAAAATAGCATTTTTCCCTCTGAAAACTGTGCTAACAATATTGTGATTCGCTACTAATGTTACTCTAGTTAATGACAGTTTCCTGTTGTCTGCTGATTAACCTCTGCTTTTGATGCCCTTTTGTATCGTTCACTTAGTTTTCCTATCTGTAGTCTATCAGGCACTAATTTTCTATGCAGTTTGGGCTATCAGAGCTCTGAAATAAATAAGAAACTGTTGTCATCTTCGTGAAGGCAGATACAACTTTGGGCACAGGCAAAGGTGGTAATGGCCAGGGAGCAAGAAGATTTTTACAAAGAATTCCCATGACCTTACTGCTTTGAGCTATTGCTAAGCTTAATGTGGCTGTAGGGAAAAGGTGTATGGGGATCTGGGAGACTTCAAGGAGGAGCTTCCACCACTGGTCCTCAGGATGAACTTTAAAAATGCTAGCAGAAGGGGGAATCAGGTACCACATGTACCACTGAACTAATCGAGGTCAAAAATAAACTGCAAAATCTCAAAAAGACACATGGGTTTGATGTACCCCATTGCTCCATATATAGTTAGGAACAAGCTTTTGGGGAAGAGGGTTTGCCTAAGCCAATTTTTCCTTGAAAGCAAGTGCAGAGAGCCACAGGCAGAATTGTTCCACCTTGCTGGGAAGACACACTCTGAGATGGCATCAGAATAGGAAAGAGGTCTTGAGTTCTTTGTTGAATACATGAAATAAGGTTTGCTCAATGTTTTCTATCCTAACAAAGGGGACAGCATACAGACAAAACAGAGTATTGAGAGGGGGGAGAAAACAACTAATACGTTTGTTCTTATTAGATTTTAAATATAATAATTTCAAATAATTCCCAGGGAAAATCTGCAACAATGACTACACAAGGCTCTATCTAGATTTTAAAGTATGTGATTAGCAATCTGGGTATTAAAAGTGTTTTAGAAGCCTAATGGACCCATGGAAGGAATAGTGGTAGTCTGATATCAGGCAGTTCTGTGTAGTGATGATGTCTGAATTAGTACTAATTTACAAGCTGAGGCCTGTTTTATGTAAATTAAGATGCAGTGTGTTTAGCTGCACAGTTAACATACCTCTTATAGTAATGTGACAAATTCCCTAACTGCTCTGCTATAATATGGCCAGTTACAGATTCTGTAGCCTAATGTCTCAGTGATTTAGGAAGTGTTTAAACTACACATTAAATTAAATTCGTAGGAGTTAAAAAGGAAGAGTTCACCTCTGATGCAGCCTGGTTAATCATCACTGAATTGATTTTGTACTAATATTTTGAAATGAGATTAATTTTCTTGTTTTACATCAGAGTGTTAATTTGTTTAATTTATTAAATAGTTTGTATGTATCTGTTCCTGGAGAATGTAATTAATAATTAAGATAATTAACCAAATCAGTTCTGAGGTACCTTTCCTTGTATTACATTAAGAGGAACATATACATCTTCTCTCCTCAGTTTACTATGCCTAATTAGTGTATGATAAATTCACACAATATTTTGAATAAAATATGAATTTCAGAGGGGTGAGGTGGGGAGCTGTCTTTAGGTAGAATATTCCTTATTCTTTCTGGTTTGGTTTCATCTGTGAAGCTACAGACTTTAGCCAGAACATCTGAGATCATGGAAATTAGGCTAATGCAATGAATGGAGTTGATTTCAAATGATTGCACTATGCATTCCAACCGACTCACAGAAACCAGGAATAAGAATTTGATTTGAAATGACAGGTGAAGCATTTGCTCGGCTTTGAACAAGGTATGATGAAGGTGGTTAAGGTGTTGTCAGCCCTTTTACCCTAGTTAGATATAATCCAAAACTGTGAGAAAAAAAAGAAAGAAAAAGAAAACACAGCAAAACCCTGACAATTTAGTAGATGTTTGCTGCCATACAGCTTGAAACTAATGGGTTGTTTTCTACAACATCAGAACAGATCAAGACTCCCTTCAGAGGGTTGTAGAAACAAGCAGAGAAATAAAAAAAGTTACCATCCGAAGTTAATAGGTCTTAACAATTCAATTAGGAATTGAATTCAAGAGAGCAAGTGTTTTCTAATGAGTACTGCATCTCACTCTTCAAAGACCTGTGATTATCTTGCAGTGTTATTTCTCAAGTCGAGTTCACTTTCACATTTGCAGTACATATCTACATGTTTATCTAGGGGTTTCTTTATCTATTGTGTCTTTTCTGATGCAAGATCTTAAAACTCTAGGAAATCAAAACAGTGTTCTAGCTCCCCTTGCACAGGGATGAGATGGAGGGGAGATACCGGGAGAAAATGTCTCTCTCTTTTTTTTAAAATTCATCTTAAGCAGTTCCACAGGGATAGAGCTTTTAAGAACTGGGTAGAGGATTTAGCAACACATCATGCACAGCTAAATCACACATTGAATCCAAGAGCCTTTCGCAAACACGTGTAAGCCCATGTGAGTTAGCGTAACCAAAAATAAATATAATCACAACTAGCGCCTTCTCTCCTGCCTGGTGAAACGAACACGTGCTGTTCAGCCCTGGAACTCCTCAAAACAGACATGGAACTGTTCTGCTTGTCCCTGTTGTCTGAAAGAAGGCTGATGGTGTCCAGCTCAGGAGGAATAGTTGCTCCCAGCTAAGCCATGATGCGAGTTGTGGCAAGAGCACTCCTTTAAGCAGTAGAGCTCAGATGTGTTGCAGGGCTGCAAATAGCAGTGACTGGTGTGGATGTGGCTATGTGAGGTTGGCTTTAGAATTTGGGATATTTTTGGTCTTGTATCCATGAACAGATGGGTCAAGGAGTGGAAACAAATCAGATGCATAAATAACACCTCTTCTGCTTGTTCGTTTTTCAGGAAAATAAAGGAAAGCTTGGAGTGCTTTCCTGTTAAACTCAATAACTTGATCCACACGCTTGCACAGATGTCAGTGGGGAGCTCTGCAAAACCTCCAGCTCCAGAGACTGTCCCCCAGGAATGGGTGATGCTGGACACAGAGAGGTCGATTGCAAGGGCCACCATTTTGGGATTCAGCAAAAAACCTGACTCTGTATGTATTACGTTCTTTGCTTGCCCTCATTTGCCTGGATCTTTAATGACTCTTTCAAGAACTTATACACTCTCCCTCTTCCTTTATAGAAGATGTGCTTGTGCCACATTAAAAGTATCATGGGATGAATAGTGGGGCCATAAGCAGTGAGCTACCAGGGAGCAAAAACACCAGGCAGACAGATATTTGCAGGGAGCCGTTAAGGAGAACAGTTCATTCCCTATAGTGAAAAATAAATCAAGAGCTAATTAAAGCATCCAGAAGGAAAGCATGGCACAAAATTAGGAAGCCTAATAGAAATTGGAGGCTGTTACATGATGCTTTAATGGTCCACTATTAGTTTTCACACACTGCAGTGATCTTTCAGTGTTTGAGTTTTATGCTACCCAGGCAAATTTCCATGCAGCAAAGACTATGAATTACAAACTGAATTCTCTGGCACTTGGCACTACATTAAAGGAAGGTTTTTCTTTGTTAAAATCACCCTATATATTCTCTTCTACTTTTTTTTTTTTATTTTTTTTAATGTGCCTCTCTGATCATTTCTCTTCTCTGCCTCTCCCTTTTCCCCAACACAGGTGTATCTCATCCAGGTGGTGCAAACCTGCAACGTGGTCACCTTTGTGGAAAAATCATTCAACCAGTTCTCAAAACTTCACAGCCATCTCCAGAAGCAATTTCCATCTCATGCCCTACCAGAGTAAGGCAGCATATTAGTGAATGTTATTCTGCTGTTAAGTGGTTCTCTCTTCTGTGCTCAGATAAATCTGTGAGAATGTTCACGGCAGACATATTTTTAGAAACACAAAAGCAGAGCGACATCTTCTATCAAGCCTTCTATTCAGCCCCAGAAGAAACTGAATCACAGACCATTGTCACAGTCTAAGTTTTATATATTTTATTGTTCCTTTTTTAATGGGAGAAACAGCTTAGGCCTGACAAAACTCTTACTGACATTAAAGGGCAAGTGGTGTTGACTTCATTAAAGGTTCCTTTAATAGTTTTTATTTTCTGCATAATATTTATCAAAATTCATGTTAAAGCAATGTAGGAATGTTCACAGTGGATCAGAACAAAAATCTCTGACTCTGGCAGGCAAGATGCACATACCCCCCCAGCTGAGAAATATACGATAATCTTATGTACTGTCCTGCCCCAAGCCCCAGCACTGTGTCTCGTATCATTCAGTTTAATATTTTTTGAAAAATATGCTGTTGTTAGTTGCAATAATTTGAAATATTATTTTTAATCCATGTGCATGTCCATTCCTGCTTTTCATTTTCTGAATGTTATTTCTTTACAGTTTCCTAGGGCACTGAGTCCCACGGGTAATTTTTGTCATATAAAACATCTTTCCCTTATGTAATGATTGTTCATGGCTTTAGTAATACAAGTTGATTTATTTTTTCTACAATATATCATATACATTATACTGCATACACAGTTGAGTACAAAGTAGTCCTCTCTTAGGCAGCCCTTTTGACTCACTTGATACAAGCCCTTCTTTCAGCTCAATTCACAAAAAAACATAAAGCTGGCCTAAAACACAAGCAGCTTACTTGAACCAAGCTGAGATTCAGGTGATACGCTTGAAAAAGAGAAAGGTCTTTGGGGTTTGGCCTGAAGTAAATAGCCACAAAGAACATGATTTGGACTTACCGTCCATGACTTTCAGATCTAAAGTTGTTATTCCCCCAAGCTCTTGAGAAGCATTCTGAAAAATGGCTTCAGGTTACTTCATTCTAGAGAATTTGTCTCCTACCTGAGGGGCTTTTATTGACTCCAATTTGATCCATTATGGCTTTCTCACATGAACTGGTTTGCGGCAGCTGGTGAGAATTGAAATTTCACTAAACAAACACTGAAAGTGCTTGAATCATGGTTTTGATTTGGAGATACTTGCAGGCTAACCACTAGGTTGTAAAATAAAATATTTAACAAGTACCTGTTTATGAATTTTTCCCATGGTGAGCAGAGCCCTTTGAAAGAAAATGCATTTCTCTTCAGAAATACATAAATCTCAGAAACCCTGTAGTGAATTTCAAAAATAGTACTACCCATTTTTCAGATAAATCTACCTCTAATAAAATCCTTCACAACATTTTCACTACTAAAGAGCACTTCACAACTCACAGAGGGTTAATCTACATTTACTGAGGCTGTCACTAGGAGCTCCAGTGCTTTATTGCTATAATTCAGTCCCAGCAGTAACCTGTCACTGCAGGATCTTTCCCTAAGATTGTGTTAAAACAATTCATTTTATGATGCTTCTTGATAAGCATGTTTTTTAATGTTAAAGTTTTGGGTTGTTTTCTAACAGAACTTCATTAATTTGAGGTTTTTTATGTCTCCCAGATTTTATTCCAATCATAAAAACCTAATTATTTTCTAATAGGAAGTTATTACTAAAACTGCCATGCCATATCAGGCCATTCGTTTGCCTGGGTGTTACAAAGCTCAAACTCTGGCTGATACCACATGCTTCAAAAGAAGGAAAAAGCCTTGTTCCACAATGTAACCACAAAATCGGTTTAAAAATGTCTGATTTAAAAAGTTAAATGTTTAATTTTACTCGAATAATTGGAACTGCTAACAGAAAGGACTTGGTTTCTGCTTTGTATTGATTCCATGAAATTGTACATATTCATGTCTCATTAGGAGAAAACAATGAAATATGAGAGTGCTTCCTACAAGTACTAAATACTGATTCTTGTAAGAAATGAATGGCAAAAGCTCAGACTAGTCAGAATCTAAAATTTTGCAAATGACATTGTTCATTCAGCCCATATTTAAACATTAAAAACACAGCTGCCCTAAGCAAGCCCTTGCACTCTAGCAATCATCCTTGTCATTTGGCTTCTGAGAGGGTATTACTTGTGTTTAATTATTGTCTTGTAAAATACTGAAAATCTTTTCACCCAACAAAGCATGTAAGTGGCATAATTTATACACAGAACGACGTTCAGACAAGTAGGAGATGGAATGTGCCATGTAGGACATCTGCACACGGTGCAAGTTTGTATTTTTCTGATGCACTTAAGGTAGGTGCAAAGATGAGCATCAGGTTGGGAAGTTCACCTTTTCTAACACAAGGGCAAGGCCACTTTCAGCCGCAGCCATGATTCAGCAAAAGCACAAAGGCTTTTAAAGGATGGGTTCAGTGCCACCACAAGGTTCATATTGTCCTTTTCTCCAGCAGTTATTGGTGCTATCAATCAGCAATTTCTCTGTCCTCTCTTTGGCCACTGTGTTTCGGATGTGTCTTCTGAGGGCCTGCATTTTCCAGCCAGAGCCCTCTCTTTGTGTCACACAGACTAATTCATTCTAAGCTACTTCCAAACATTTCTTCTTTCCTGTCCCTTGAAAGAAGACCTTTTGTGCCCCAGAGGAACCCAGAACTTTCACAGGCTGTCTCTGTGTGCCAGATGACCTGGGCTCTATTTTTATCTGTGCTGTTCATATATGTCACGATCCCAGGTCATGTCACTTTTCCCTCCTTATTATGTGTCCTGCCGCTGTAATTTTGTGATGGAAGAGTCCCCTCTTCCTATCCATCTGTGCAGCCCCTAACTGAGCCCTGATCCTCCAGAGCCATGGGCAGGAATCATCAGAAGGTCATCCATATGTGCAGTAGCATGCTGATGTCATTCTGGTCCCTCGTTGGTTTAATTACAAACTAAGTTACACCAGTGCTGAGTTTTTCCCTACAGGATTTTCCAGCTGTTTTTCTAAAGGCTGGCCAAGTGTCCCTTTCCAGTGTAGCACAAATTAGACTGCTCCTTATCCATTGGTCTGAACCCTTCCGACACCTCTTGAGATCCAGTGGATAAGAAAAGCTTGTAGCAGAACAAGGAGAGATTTTAAACAAGACACACTTGACTATTTACGGTGGCGGTGGGACATGAAATACAACCAGATCAAAACTTATACCTCTCTCTGCGTCATACATTAGAGCACCTAAAACATAATGTTAATTATGAATCCTGCTATTAGCAATCCATATCGCAAAACCCATTATGTGCAATTTAGCACAGATAGCTTTTCTAATGCTCCTTCAGCCTGAGAGATAAATACCCTTTGTCAGGGCAAGGTTAATACAAATTGATTATGTGTGTTGTTAAAACGCTAACCTTTTGACTGATCTAATATGCATTGTCTCTAAAATGCAAAGATGATTCAAGTAAAAAAATTGGAGGTTTTGACATTATCAACCATCAAAGTACTTGAAAATTTACATAAGGTCATTTTATGCATGTGTGATTTATTTACTAACCTGAAATTAAATTAATCTTAGAAAAAATTCCACAACAATATTAATGTTGCTATTTTTATTGTTATTGCTTTTGTTGGGATCGATTTTGTTACTGTGATGATTGTTTGTTTTCATATATTACTTTTTTTATGCTAGTACCTGAAATTAGATATGGGATCAGGGACCTACTCTGAAAACCTTATCTACACTCTAAATAGCTGCAGTAAAAATGCAAGCAATGATATATTCATCAAGTGTCACATTGTTGCTGTAAGGCTTTGGTGCTCAGTGTTCTGTGTGTCCGCTCTGGGCTGAGAGCAGAGATCTGTTGTGCAAAAAATGGAGAAGACAATGTTTTCTTGGGATCATAATGAGCCAGTTATTTAGATATATTTAGAGACCATAAAATGCAAATAATTATCTTTTAGGGTTTGTTCATTTATTTACTTATTCTTTAATTAATTATTTAGACAGAAAAAGTGCTTCAGTATGAGACAATTTACCAGCAAATTATTAGAAGAAACTGACTCACGGGGTAAACAACCCTCTGGACCCTGTACCCATCCCTACCCCTACTTGCAAAACCTCTTAGGAAACCTCTTGGCTTTCTTCTGTTCAGTAGAGCTGGAAATATTTTCAGCAAATACAGTGCCAGAGTTGTACTTACAAATATCCTTATTTTGCAGGTTTCCCCATTCATGGCATTTACCTTTTACGGATCTTGAACACAGAAGAGTGAAGGATTTGAATCTCTATCTGAAGCAGCTATTAAGTGGCTCCAGAAAACTGGCTAATGTGAGCATTTCCAGTATTTCTTTTATTTGCATGTGATTTTTAGTAGCATTTTACCAAAAGACTCAGGAAGTTTTCCATTGCCTCTTTTGGGAAAAAAACCAAAAAAAATTACGTAAGTGATACATCTACTAATGATGCTGGTTTTGGATGAATCCATTGCAGCATTCACCAAAACTTAAGACAAAGACAAGTGTGACTGAGAAATAGTTTATTAGACCTGGCAGAGCAGTTTTCAGAAAAACTTTTCTTCCTTTGCTGGCATCGAAAAGTAGTGATTCACTGAATTTTTGACAGTAAGGAGTAGGTTCTGAGAGATGTTGTGTCTAAAAAAAGAAGTAAGCTTTGAAATATTGAAAAGTCTGATTTTGACAGTTGTTAAATGAAAAGTTCCATTCTTTCAGCCCAGAAATAGCCATTTCAAAATGTATTTAACAAGTAGAAGAAATAGTTCTGCGAACATAAGACCAAACCCAGAATGTTTCAATAATATCAGAATGATACACTGTGTCCATTGAAATTGGTGTTTTCTCATTTTTTATTCATTATTGCTTTCTGAGGTTTGAGGTTCTCCTCTTGTGTAAAGACAGAAAGCCAAAATGGTAGCAAACGTTGATTTTTCGTGATCTGGGACAGCACAAAGTCTTGTGCCCCTCAGCAGCATAAAAGCCAGGGCTGAGAGCAGCAAAGGGGCCACAGGCACCCTGGGAAGATGCTAAATCATGATGCTGTATCATTTCAGAAGCTGAATCGTCAATTACTGACAGTGACACCAGGGTCTGAGAGAAAGGAGCATCCTCCTGTGAGCAGCCTTTGTCAGGAAAGCTGCCAGGCAGGGAAAAATCAGTGTTTTACGTTAGATCCCAGGCTTACACAGAGGCTTGGTGCATTCAAGTGAGCCAAGGCGTGAGCTCGTGGTTGAACCTGCTGTTTCACTGTTGGCATGTTCTGCAGCAGAGCTGGGGCCTCTGCCAGGTGAGATGTCATGTCCTGCAGCCTCAGGGCCATGGCAACAAATTGGGGCTGCTTTGTTCAACAGTATAGACAGCCAAAAGGGGGTATGAGAGGATGTTTGTTCTCCAAAATCTCAAACATCTTGCAGGAGAAAAAAAAAAATTGTTTGCTGCCTAACTATATAACTTTCCCAGCTGTGACTGTGTAATAGAGATTAAAGAGGAAATTGTCCATATACAAAACAAACATGAGTTTTCTTATTAATATGAATGTAAATTCTGAGCCCTGAGTAGAAATAGAGAAGATTTCCCAAGAGGATAAAAATCTTTTTTACTCACAGACTTACACGTAATTTGATATGAACAGCTGACTTGAGTGCTTTGCTCCCTTGACTGACCTTGCCAAATAATCTGCTCAAGTTATTGTGCAAATAAAATACAAGAAGTTCCACCTCAACATGAGTAAAACCTTTTTTACGTTGAGGGGGGCAAAGCACTGGAACAGCTTCCCAGGGAGGTCATGGAATCTCCCTCTCTGATGACATGAGAAGCTCACCTGGACACATTCCTGTGTCAGCTGCTCAGGGTGACCCTGCCATGGTGGTGGGGTTGGATGGGATGATCTGCAGAGGTGCCTTCCAGCCCTGAGGATTCTGTGATTCCCTTCTGACCCTCACGTTAGGGCTGTGGGTTTATTTTACATTAGTGCCTTTTGGTCACAGCTGAGGAAAAGCTGATCTAAGCCTGTGACCTAGAAATGAAGAGCTCAGTATCTTCTGCTGTGCTCTGGACTGCTGGGAGGTACACGGATTTTCAATTTGGGCCAAGTAGTACTGTGTAGAAGCCTAATCTACAGCTGAAAAATTGGACTGCTTTAAGCCCTGGCATAGTCATAAAAACATTTCTTGGTGGCGCACAGCTCTGTCCTGTCTCCTGCTCCATGGGTTAGTGCTCAGCCAGAGCAGGCTGCCTGCAATTCGCTTCCCAGAGCCCTTGCTCGTCCCTTCATGGGCCTGCAGCACACACCCCTGGAGCTGGGGACATCCTCCCTGTGCACTGGAACCCAGCCATGACTGGGATATTTGGAGGTAACTATGGACAGGTCTGCTCGGGGCCATATGCTTTGGTGGCTCTGAATGATTCTGGGGGTGGGAGGCAGTTTTCCAGGCTGGTACCATGAGGAGAAGAAAGCAATTTTGTGCCTCTGAGGGCTGTGCTGCTACTGGTGTGCTGGACTTGGAGGGCAAGGGGTAACAAACAGAGTAATGAGCAGATTGTTTCTGTCTGTAAAATGCTGCTGCATGTGGGAAATCATCTTGCTTACTGCCATGCTGCTAACCTGCAGTTCTGGATGATAACCTTTAAAGCTATTGATACTCCATAAACACTGAATCATTATTTTTACTTCAATATGCTTCTCCTGCTGGGAGATGGGAGAAATTTAGAAAATACTGATGTGTTCTGACCCACTTAGAACAAGGAGACCAGTTGGTGGGTAATTTCCTTTGTATTCCCTTTTTTTTTTACTTTTCAGTTTGGTATGACTTTTTAAAAAATATCATGGTGTCATCTTGGCTTTAGTCTGAGCAGAAAGTCAAGCTAGGAGGCTGTCTTCATAAATACAATTATTTTGTCCCTTTTCATGCCTATGACAACTTGCAGTCAAATTTGTCCTTTTGCTTAAATTTTTAGGGACCCTTGCTGAAACCATTTAGTGAGTTGTCAGTTCTCAAGCATTATCAAACTGTTGTTCCTATGAAACAGTTAAACTATGTAGGAATAAATAACTGATTCATAAATTTGTGAAGAAATCTAGGAACAGATTCCTGTAGAACAGGATTTTTTTCACTTTCTTGCCGCAGTCATTTCTTTATGCTGAATTGTAGCTGTAATATATTGTAGCTCTAGAGTAGGCTGGAGTATTGTCTGAGATAGAGAGAAGAGCTTTTATTTCATTATAAAATACCCTTGTAACATTTGTAATCACTGTAAACACATTACCCTGACTGACTAGGCACCATTTTCTTCTCTGAAGAATTTAGTCCAGCCCACACAAGACTGGCTACATGCTTGGTTCTACCAATCAAATAATTATAAATCCTAGAAATGAGGAAGGGATCAGATTATATCCAAATTCCTTCCTTAGTCATGCCTTAAGTGCAAGGTTTTTAGTCCAACTAAATTCAGATTATTAAATTTGTATTATAATTAAGAGTAGGACAGAATGTCACTGAGCTTTTCTGCTAAATGGTTGGAATGAAGGAAGAGAGGTGGAAAACAGCTGCCTTCTTATTTGCACGGGAGCTCAAATGGAATTAAATGTTTCTTCAAACCCTTCTTCAATGAACAGAAACTTTTTCTTTCTCTATGCCTGAATTTTAGTGCTAGAGCCAATAAATGCAGGAACAAGAGTTGATGGAGTTTTTTGTTCTTGGACCAGTTTAAATGCTTAAAACTGCTCATGCTCATCCCTATTGAAACAACAAGCCCACAAGCCTCACTCAGTTACTTTCATTGAAGAACTGCCTAGAATAGGAGTCCTTTCTTAAATTCAGGTTAGCACTGTTATTTATAATTCCATCACCAGACTGTGTACATGAACAACAAGTTGTATTCATTACATCCAGCACTAATACACAGAAGTTCATGCACCTTTGTTGTCATACTGAGTCAATTAGGACAGGGTGAAAAACAAGTTTCAACACCTTTTAAAAAAAATTTCATTCTACTTGTCCTAAACCATGGGTGAAATTTCTGATCAGAGCAAAAGATTATTTAGGTTTGGGCCAGTTGCACCGTTGTTGACTGACTCATCATTTGCATACGCTGAAATACCTGAGTTTTCTGGATCTGCAGGGCAACATTCTCTACAACCTTCAGAATCTTTGAGTTTTGCTTCATTAAATGGCAAAACAACCAAGTGATGTCACCAGTAAGAGGTGAAGCACCAAGAAACAATGAAGTGATGTTGGTAACACAGAAGAGGACAAAAACACACATTCCCAAAGCATAAAGCAAGTCTGTGACAAAAGACAGCTGCTGCTGACTATTGTTATATCTTTCTGTATTTCACTCAACTCCAGCTAGGTGATGGTCTGAATGGAGATTGCAGCCCAAATCTCAGCATATAAATTAGGGCTGCCCTAGTGGCTTGTCATCTTATGGCTGTATTGCGGGAGCGTTGTACACTGCCTGGGAACACAAAAGCAAGGAGAGGCTCCATTAAGTCGGGGTTTGGCCCTGGTGTCAAACTGCAGCATTCACTAAGCTGAGTGTCTTCGTGCTTATCTTGAAAAGACAACTTGCACATGGCTTGGGCACTGCAAGTGAAAAATCTAAAACTGACCCTAAAGCAATGTTTTATATCACAACTGTGAGCATTTGGTGTCAGGTGGTAATGCCGTGTGAACGATCTTCCCACCCCACGTTACTTAGAAGAGGCGGCACTTAATTTGTGGGTATTGTTCTTGGTAACCTAGCTCAGACACTAGAGGTGCATACTGAATTTGTAAAACTACTGATGTTGTTTGTCCCACATCTGTCACAGAGATTGGTTTTGTGTGCAAGTTCAGTGGACTTGGAAGCTTGACGGGGTTTGTTTATCACTGTAGGGGCATTTTACAAACATAACAGTAAGTGCAGGTGCCCAGTAGGCTAATCAATAAAAAAAAGAAGTAGTTTGGTGTTTGAGTCTATAAACATTTTTTAAGTATCCAAATTAACTGAGTGCTTTGGGGGCAAAGATAAACCTGGCACAGGCAGGTAAGCAAACAGTGATGGTGTTTCAGCTATGGATAGGTTCTATAAACAGCTTTATGGTGACTTATAGGCTTTGTAAAAGGACTTTAAAGAGGATGTAAATGGAAATGATTGTAAATTATGTTCACTCATTTTCAAGTACACAGTAAAAACCAGGACCACAGCATTGTTCTAGGGTGACTAATGTTTTCCACAGTAAAAGTAATCAAGTTTGATAAGAGCTTCCCATATTTCATTTCTATTTTGTTCACTGGTGCTCCTTGGGATTTGCAGAACTGAGAAAAAAGCTCCCACATGCCTGTGTAAGGGTACATAACGTGGTGGTACAAAGTGCTCCCAGGGTATGTGGGTCCCTTGAACTGCCACCACGTCTGTATTCCTGTGGCAAGGCATCCAGCAGAGCCAAAATGGGGAGGGTTCAAAGTCCTCTCTCTTCTGCTGTCCTTTCCTGAAGTTATAACAGCTGCACCAAGGTCAGCTTTTTCTGGTTTCTTTCTTTCCTGCTGATTCTCCATCCTGTTAAACTATAACAGGCACATGGGTGTTCTCTGACCCCAAATCTACTCTAGCAAGAGCTGAAAAGAAAGCTGAAAGCAGAGGGGAGGTTGATTTTCTTTCTATTGAAATTAAATCTGGCTTGAAATTGGGCTGTGTTTCGCAAACTGCAGAGTACTTTTCTAGTCTCTGATGGAGAGCAGTAGACAAATTCTACCATGCTGCGGTGATGCAGGGCTGTGCCAGCCCCTTGAGGCCACTGAAATATTTTATTTCAGTTGTATCCTGGTGCAAGTGAAGGTGGAATTTGTCCCTTTTGATTTTAATGGCTGAAAAAAGGTCTGTGAGTTCTAGCCAGCCTGACCATACATACCCATCTGCTTCTGTTTAGGCTAATGTGTTGAGTAACCTGCAAAAATAGCAGAATTACCTATTGAAGTTTATTGTCTTATTTGGTAAGAACAAATGATAGGAGGCTTTCCTAAGAATCCCTAAGTGTGCAGTATTTTAGGGAATTTCCATTTGCTGGTTTAAAGGTAAGAATTCCAGTGGAGAAAGGGGTGAGTGAGTGCCTGTGGTCATGTTCAGTGCCTTCCTTTCTGCCAAGACCATCACAGGGACCCTGAGATTACCATCCACAGCCACTTCTGTGTAACAAAAATTGCTTCGTTGGAATTGGACTCTCTCCATCTTAAAATAGCCACCTGTAAGTTCAAAGCTCTGATAGACCTGTTTCTATTTAGCAGTGTACTGAGGTGCAGGCTTAATTCCATGCTTCAGTCACATTAACTGAGGACCAGCTGATGGAGGTCTCAAAGATTTAGGAATCACCTGAAAGTTCAGTGTATGTTTTGGAGGTCTGCTGACAAAGAATGAACTTAATAAGGTGCTTACACATTTTCTGGTGGAAATCTGCAGCAGGCAGATTAGCACAGGTCAGGGGGAAATTGCCATCTTTTGAATAACACTGTGTAAAATGCTTATCTCCACAAACACTCAGGAGACGCTCCCAAAGTGCTTGGGAAGCACTTTGCACTGGACAACCTACTGCACCTGCTCCTGCTGATGATCTGTTCCATTGGGTTTTTGCTCTCCTTCTGCCAACATCAGACTTGTTGCTTCCCCTCGAGCTGACCTGGTGGGAACGGTGGGGACACGGGCCAGGAAAGCTTTGCCATCAGCTGTGGCACCAGCAGGGCACATGCCTGTCCTGTTCATGCCTCTTGGAAGTTCTGCGTGATTCCACTTCTGCGCTTAAACAAAATGTCTTTTTTTTTTTTCTCAGTGTTCTCTCCTTTAGAATGAGATTTTGGAATTATTGCCTGAAACAATCTTTGCACCTCTTATTTACAAACCTCTTGGTTCCTGCATTTCCCTTTATTGCAGAAAGAGTAGGTGGAGAGGAAGCAGAAAGAACACCATGCTGCTCAGTGTGGAATTTTTTATTTCTCTTTCAAGTCAGTTTGTGTATCTTTATTTCCACCTCCTGCTTACTTCTCTCAAGATCTTTGAACTCATACGGCTACTTAAGTTTCTCTGCTTATTTTCATGCTGTCAAATACAGGCTGGACTGCCAAAAATATACTCTCAACCCTGGAGATTTCCTACACTTGGGACTTGTGCTGAAAGAGCGAGAGAAGGTCCCCTAGGGAATCACTCGGCTGTTTAAAGCTACTGGAAGCTGAGGCAGGTGTATAGACTTTCCCCTGTAAGCTGTCTTCATCAGATGAGAGAATAATTACTCATGCTCAGTACAGACAGGTGTATTGGCACTCCACTGCTAATAACTTAAGGATCTGTCATTCAATTCAAAGAAAACAATTATGTTAGGTTTTCTTTCTTTTTCTTCCTTTTTTCCCCCTGATTTTTCTTTTAAAGAAAATATCAGTGTGGGAGGAAAAACTCCAAACAGTAGAGTGAAAAATGAAAGGCAACTGTTAAAATAAATCCAGATTGCTAAATCTTATCTCTCCACTGAACGTACACATCTGTTCCTCTGTCTGCTGTAACCACATGTTAACTCCTGACTAGCTGCTTTTGTCACTGCCCTCTTCCTTTTCTTTTTTCCTTGCACAAATTATGCTACATCTTGTCAAATTGAAACAACACAAATACTACGTGAAGTGCATCTTGCCGATAAGAGACACGTTATTTTCCACTGACTGGAAAAAGACAATGGTGACATTTTTAATGCTGGAATCTGAAAAGTCTCTTTTTCTACCCATTCATTACAGTGTCAGTCCAAGTAGCATCAGCATAAATGTAACAATTTTAACCATCTTAAAGAACAGCCATTCTGAAATATGGCTTTATGAAAAGCTAATAAAATGCAATTACTGTCCAGCTTTGATTCAGAGTCATAAGAGTCCATTTAAGAATTCACATTTTTATTACCTTGCAAAATACTGAAATCTGGGGATTTGGTTTATTGTTTTAATTCTCTCCAGCTGAATGTAACTACCTGTTATATATGTTCACTAGAGCAGCACAGGTCAGTACATAAAAATAAAAGTTATAGCAGTACATAAGGTGGATTACTCTTTTAAACAGGATGGTGAAATATGATCATGCCTTTCACTCCCTGTGGGTTTCTGGTAGGATTTAACTGTGTATGGAGCTTTTCAGTGTGAGTGTCCATTAAGCTGCCATGGGAGGGAGGTTTGCACAATGTGGGAGCTTCGGGGAGGCACACACGAGGTCAGGTACTTGGGGTCAGTCCCGTGCTGAGGGCAAGTTTCCTGCTGATACACAGCTCACAGTAAAGACAGTCTCCTGCTTTTGTTTCACAGATGGGCTGCTCTGTCAAAGTACTTGCAGCTGCTAATACAAATCTTGAGCTACTGGAGATCAAGCGAGAGCAGAAATCTCTGGCCCCCACAGCTCGCTGCTGTCTGAAGTGTGTTGAGAGAGAGGGGCCAGGTAGGCACCAGTGCAGCATCCCTGAGACAGTGCTAAAGGGCACCATCACCTGAGGAATTGCCTGGGTTCCTTGCCCATGATCAGAGGGGACAAGCTCCCTTTTATAGCTAATTCAAGTATATGCATTAAAAAATTACCAGCAAGCTTCTTGGAGGGCAATGATACAAGGAACAGGGCACAACATATGATACTACCTACAGTATTTGTATTCTCTTTTAGAATGAGCTTGTACTCGGCTTCTTCCTCAATTGCTCCAAAAATACCTTGGCAGAAGATTCATCGTCTCTGACCTTAGGTATGTGGATTACCAATCTTATTTCTTTTCCAAGAAATTATAATCCTTGATAATATGAGGAAAAGGTGACTCTAAAGTGTTTGGATGGTTTGGGGTTTTTTTAGGATGTAAGGATAATGACAAATGCTTCATTTCTTTGTGAATAAACATGCTTATATGCAAAGAAAAAGTTTATTTACACAAACTGTGGCAGGTTTCTTGTTTTACAAAACAAAATATTCAAAGATTTTGGAGGAAAGGATGTGAGTCATGACAAAGCACAATGTGTGCTTGCACAAGCGAAGAAAATCAGGGGTGACTTCTAAAGTAATTTCCACAATGAGTGGACTAAGTAAATAACAGAACGTTATGTTAATGCTTAGGCATACATTATTAATGACTGTGGTAATTCACTTCTTGCTAAATGAGATGCTGCACTGTTCCCTTAGCTTATCTAAATACTTAACCCATTTTCCTCTTCTGTCCAGTGCCCAATTTAATCTAATTTCTGACATTATAACATTAAGAGCCCAAGCATAAACACTAAAAAGTAAACTCTGAATGTTTATTGTCTTCCACTGCCTTAGTTCTGCACTGATAAAAATCTTCTGTACTCAGTTTTTGGCAAAATAAATCCTCATAAAGGAGTCTGCAGCTGCACTCTGCACGACAAAAATTCAGCTGGTTGTTATGTGCTCCAAGTGATAGGATAGTTTCCAAGATCATCAGTTTTCCACATTTCAGAAAGGATTGTATCTCTGCAGATTTAGTTTGCATGTCCATTAAGTTAATTTAATCCCTCTGCAGACAGAGGTTTCGTTATCTCTTTTGCTGGGACTATTTTTTTTTAATCCATCAGAACAAAATAAATCCCATTCTGGCTTCTCAGCCTTTGGAAGATTCCCCCTGTGTAGAGTTTATTTCATTAGGGTATGCCATTATCATATTAAGCCCATTATGATTATTGAAAATTACTAATGGTTGCTCTAACCTTTACAAAGGATCGAGGAGATAATGCAAAGATGTCCTAGGTGTTAGGAACATGTAGTCTGGGTCTGTGGGCTGCATTGCTCTGTAGCTGTCTTTAAATAAAGATACAGATGTGAGAGTGAGCTGAGGCACAAGGCAGTTAAAGCAGCAGAGTAATTTTGATATGTCACGAATATTCAGCTGCCTAATTATTACAGAGAATCTGGGTGTAAAACTTTTATACAAAATCACAATCAACTGAATCTATAATAAAATTGAGAAATAACTTGCAACATCATAAGTCCTACAGTTGTGTCCCTAGCCCGTATAGTCTGAAGGATGAGCCATCAATATTTGTTGTCAGTGACAGCAAAATCAAGCAAGAGAATGAAGGAACAGAGACAAAAATGTGTTTAGTGGATGTTTGATGAAAGCTGTGTGACAGGTAACCCAATCTGCTCCTCACTATGTAGTTAGTGGAGGTGAGGGTCACAACGTGGTCGGGGAAGATTAATCTGTCTCTGGCCTCAAGCAGTGCAGTTCCAGGGGGATTAGTTTTTTCCTCTCCAAGAACTCCCCCTTTTAACGTTTGGATACTTCAATTCTAGACTTAGGGCAAAACCTTTGTTTAACACAGGGGGAAGGAACAAACAAAACCCAAACCACAAACCAAAGCATCTGTCTTTAACCTAGAGAATGGATCACTATCATTTGTTGATAGACTAGCAATAGAACACAAGGTCCAAGCAATGAGTTTAGACCCGGTAAAAGCAGGGAACAAGAATCATGGGCTGAGTTGCTCTGGATACTGCTCCACTTGTGGTGAGCTGTGAAAGCAGGTGAGCTCAGCTGTCAGAGGGAGATCTGCTATGCAGATCCTTGAAAAATATATTGAAACATATGTATTTCATACATATTTGTTTATTCTTCACTTTGTCTTTGGAGTTAGGCTCCTGCCATGTCCCAGGGAGCTCTCTGAAATCTTTGTTCCGTGCTGTTCTGCACTCTGTTGTCATCCAGAGAAGACAGGAGTCCAGCTAAGGCAGGAGTTGTCTGCTCATGTCAAGGTGTCAGGGAGCAAATAAGGAATTGCTGGGGAAAAACAGAGTGGCCCTGGAGGTTCTTGCTGGCTGAGGGTGCCCAGAAACACTCTCAATTTGAAGGGGAATTCTTTAGTAAAACCATAGTCAGCCTGGGGAGGAATTACGTTCAGTGAGCCTGCAGAAAAGAGGTAATTGCCGTGAAGAAAAAGTACATTTTACCCCCACAAATTTCATTGCTTCTGAGCTTACAACAGTCTTAATATTTGTCTGTTTTGAAAAATAACTCAAGTTTAATATGGGCTGTAGCGTTCCATGGATATGGTGACTTTTCTCTCCAGCAAAAAAATAATCTGTCTCTTGGTTTGGATCAATATAAAATAAGATTAATGCCCAATAGGATCAGGTTATGAATTTTGATCAAACCAGCATCTTTCTCTTACACTGCTTTAATTTATAAATGTTGTAGGTAATTACACTTACTAAAGTAAAATAAAAAATAAAATTTATGAATTTGTACTGTGCTCCCAGCAATAGAGAGATTAGAAATCACTGTTAAATTTACTTGACATGAATACTGAATCAGTACTCTCAGTGGGGTGAATTCTGAATTATCCTGAATGTTATCAGCATTTCATCATACCAGGCTCACTACAAGGCTGTGAGAGCAGATATCAGGAGTGATTTCACAATCAGCCTTTTTTAAAGGCCCTTTAAAAAAAGGAAGGAAGAAAGAAAAATCTATCAAAAACATTTTTATATCAAACTTACTTATTTTTCATCACTGGAGTTTGTATCTCCTGAATATATTAATAGTTCTGACTGTTTTGGTGCTGCTATGGGCTATAACACTGTACAGCCCAGCCCCAGTTCTGGCATGTTTAATTAGTGCTCCATGTGTTTATATGGGTTCTGTCCTTGAGGTACAGTAGAGGAACAGGTTTTGTGTCCTTCTAAAGGGAGATCCAAGCTTTCTAGGAAGATTGTAGTACAGTATTCCTCTCCATGCAGAACCACAGTCCTCACGAATAGTCCCTGAGGAAAACAAGGCTCTCTTGCTCATGTCTCATAGTGTTTTGAACTTCTGAAGTTGCCCACTCCTGATGTAAAGCTTTTGCCACAAGTTGCCTTCCTGATTTAGTCACATTTACCCAAAAGCATCTCTGGTTGGCTTGGAGGACTAAACCACGGAGACAGTCAATGTATTTAGAGCTGACTGTATGAAGCCAGATACTTTGGAGCCTGTAACTAAAGCAGGCAGATGGTTGGCTTGGGGCGTTCAACCCCAGCCCTGGAAAACCAAACAGGTTCCAGTACTCTTTGATGCCAGATGTCAAAACAAGCTGTCACCAAGAAGAAAGGTCTATGAAAAATCTGATGGTGCAGAATACAGAATAATACTGAACTCTCTAATGGCACTGTGTTGACACTTAGTTAATTAGCTTTTTCACTTTGCTTTGCAGTCCACGTGTGAGATGCAATGTATTATTAAATTATAGTTCCCCTATTGATTTTGTCGGCAGCATCTTCCTCACTGTGTATATTTCTCATGTGTTGTGCACAGTGTAATACAGAGCTTGTTTGAAAATGCTGCAACTGAAAATGTTGCACAAATGGTAGAATATGGAGCTGGTAGCTCTCCAGCATGCCAGAAAAGACCATCTAGATAAAACAAAGAACTGCATACTTTACTGTGAAGATCATTTCACCTTCAATAGAAACCTGAATCCTAATTGCCTTAATTTTGTCATTTGAAAAGAGCAAAGGACCCACAGTTTTCCCGTGCTTATGTTCCTTGATAAGAGATTATAAACCGGCTCAGTGTTTGGGTTTTGCTGTAGTAGGGTTGGTGGCTGACTTCCACTCGGAACGCTGGGACACACAGGAGCAAATCAGATAGGAAAAGACTACAGGTACTCCAGGGTCTTCATTTGGTATTTGACAGCATTTGCATTTCTCACCAGTGAGTGAAGAATTGATCCCTGGGGGGAAATTTTGCTTCCGCTGTGGTCAGAGCAACTTCGTCTTGTACCTACAACAGACCAGGACAGGGTCCTTGTCTAAAATGGGCTGCAAGAAGAGCCGGACACTTCCTAAAAATGCAGGGCCTGAGCTCATGTCCATCTGCCCAGGCTGGATAGGTTGGAAGTAATTGTTGTATGTGTATTCTGTTATCATTTGAAGCTAAAATCACCTGGGCTGCAAAGAAGCTGTGATTTGGCACTGAGTGTGGGAAAACTGAAAATATACCAGCTGAGGGTTGCTAACAGGAACTGGCTTTTTTTATTAAATGTAAGCAATAGAGGTTTCTTCCCTATTTATCAGATTTCCTCCTCTCAGTAATTTTTTAATTTATCACATAGTAAGAGCAAATATTTTAGTAATAGTTGTGCCTGTAGTGTGTGTTTCAGGCTCCATTTTGCATGTTCAATTAGAAATGCATTTTCCTTTTTTTAAGGGGGTGGTTTAGAAACTTGTTTACATTTCTTACTTTCAAAGAAAATAAAAAAGCCAACTCCCACAGAGAAATTCCTTCATTGGATATAAACATCACTCTGTAAAAATTAATTTAAAAAAAGGCACTGGTAGTGGTGGTAGGAAAGGCACGGTGATCAGCTGGATTCTGATGATGTAATTTAGCCTCTGAAATCTGTGGTTCTTGCTAAACCACGAGTGGTGACTCACTGCAATTCATAAAATTAACAGAGCCACACAAGTGAGTTGTGCCCTTATGTAAAAACACCACTGCCCTTGTCTTACACTGTGTGTAATAGTCTATAGAATTCTACATTTCCTGTTGCAAATTCAAGGCGAAAGTACTCACAGCTTAAAAAAATGGTAAAGCGGCTTTGCATGAAGAGAAGAGGAACTGAATTTTGTGGGATTTTTCTTCCCCTGAAAAAAACTCAGCATCGTCTGATTCATGGAGTTTTCATCTCCTGTTCCTATTTGCATACCACAAGAAATGAAATAAGGCAGAGTCTTGCCAAGTGATTTGTCAAAGTTCATGAGGGAGAATAACAAATGAAGAACTGCTGCTTGGTCTTCTAAGACCCAAATTAGTGATTTCTTCCTGAGATTTTGATTCTTCAAGAGTGTTCCAGGCCCTTCTCTAATTAGGATGTGATTAAAAATGTATTTTTGTAATCTCTAAAGCGGAGAAATTGGAGATGGATCCTTTCCAGACATCATAAACTCGGTAGTGTTGGTATCCAGGCTGCCTGGAAAAATTATGTTATGGCAGTTGCATGTGCACACTTTGTTATTTCTAATTCATTTGAGTTCCCTTCCTTAGGATAAATGGCAATTTTGCTGGCTCTCTGGCTGTCAGTAGTACATGACACCACTGTCACTGTGTCTGCTTAGCAGTTGTTTTAGTCTCTCTTCACTCCAGAGCTTGCACATTTGGTTTCTTCAGAAAAATTCGCTCACTGTGGCTTATTTATTATAAGGTCCCCTCTGCCTCCTCCTGTGCTGAACAGCAGAGGAAAGGCTGAGCAGAGCGAGGTGGAATTCTTGCTCCCGCAGCCCTGGCTGTGAGAGTGCTGGGGCATGGGTGGGGAGAAGAGGGCAAGAGGGAAACAGAGAGTGCCCAGGCATCTGCTGAGGCTGAAGGGGACCCATGGAAATTCTGCTACTGAGGAGAACACACCCTGATACTCCCTAAAAAGCCTCCTGTGGCAGTGTATAACCCTGGTGCATGATGGCTGTTCTTTCATTTTCATCTTCCTTTCCCATTGTTTCTGCATCTCACAAGATGTGTTTCTATTTAAAGAATGAATTACCACTGTGTTATCTTGTCTGGTGGTGTTATGTCACCCTGCAGTGGATTTGGGGCTGGTGTATCAGATCCCAGCGTGCAGGAAGGAGAGAGGTCTCAAACTCAGCCGCTTCTCTAGCAGGGAAGAGGGAGAGCAGAGCCCAGCTCCTGAGACATAATTGTTTTGTTGCAAGCTTAGCAGGATTGAGTTCTTACTTTTTCAGGTAAATTAGTGGTTTTAATACAGCTTCGGTGCAATTAAATCAAGCTCTGTATGCCTAAGTAAAACCAGGCAGCTACGCACAGGAGGTGTCTGGACTGTATTTGATGGTGACCAGGTGGTGCCAAGTGGCTCAAGTCCAGCTCCTGAGCCCCTGCCCAGGTGAAACATGGCAAAATAGGGAGGTCACACAGATATTGAGGAGCGGCTGTGGTCACCATTACCTGCTTTGCTGTGGAAAAAGGCATCTTTTCTCTGTTGTCTTTGCAGGGCAGGTGAACCGCATTACTTACTCAGCTTCCAGGACACACCTTTTTGGCAGTGAAGACAGCTGGCTCAGTGCCTCCAGCAGAAAGAGGGAATAGGATATGCTTAGTCATTTCTTCCACATTATGAGACTGATTCTTCTTGCTTGGAAAATGAAAAATGTTTTTTTCAGTGGGAGTTGAATCAGACTCTTTAAGTGCACCTTAGTAGGAAAATCTATGAAAGCAATGAGTTGCATGAAAACCAGCCCGGAACAGGGGAACTACAGAATGAGGAAGGGAGAATTTATATATTATGTTGTTTCTCTAACTTGTTTTAGAACTGGTGAGGAAACTTGTTCTTTTTTCTTTTTTTTTTTCCTTTTTTTTTTTTCCCTCTTGGGAACTGGAAAAAAAATCCAGTGTTTTTAACCAGACAGGAGAACAGCAACAATAGTGAATACTGTCATCACTGACTGCCAAAAAAACCACCCCAATTATTTGTCACTCAAGCATAAATTTCTCACTGAATTTCAGATTGATGGCAATTAGCAAACAGAAAAATCTCACTGTCGGTTAACAATTAGCAAAGAAAATGAGCACTACATGTCAGACCACTTTCTTCCATCACATTCCTTATCCATGTTTTCTAATTTCATCCCCGATTTAAGCATGCAGCAGGTTCTTATATGTTAGTTAATGTGTATTTCAATATTTTACAGGTCTACGTGCTCTAAGCTGTTAACTAAAAAATCAAACTGTCTGGCCTTTTTTAGGTCTTCAGTCAACTGGTCACAAGCCTGAAGTACAATTGGTCATATCCTACGAGAACTCCCATCTGACAGTAATGCTGAAACATATGAGGAACATCGTGAGTATTTTTATCAGAATGCATAACTCGTAAGTTCTTGCATTTGCAGAGTACTGTGAAAGCATTAATCTTCAAATGGCCTTTCTGGGATAACTAATTTCAGCTCCAAGTAATGACAGTGCTGTTCTGTCATGATTTAACAATTGGTTTTTTTCCTTTGAGCTCTCTCAGTATGGTTACAGGTGTGAGACAGATACAGAAACTGGGTTTGCTTAATGGCTGGTAATGGCTTTTCCAAGAAAACAAATTTTGATACTGTTCTAGTCCTCTCAGCTGACACATTTTGATACCAGTCAGACATAAGGCAGCACGAAGCAGCATGACTTTTCGCAGCATGTCAGCCTGGCACTGTGGATTGATTATCCAGACATTTCTTTCTAGGCCAGCATGACTGTCTATGATCAGGGAAGAGCTCAGCAGAGGGAGCAGTGGTGTATTTTAAGGAGCAATGTCATTTGGAGGCGTGATGCTCAGCTTTGTAGCACACTGTCAGGAGGCTGAGAGGTAAATGTTGAGTGTTCCTGGAGCCAGGCTATGGGAGGGGAAGCTGGCAGTGCTCCTGCAGCGCGAGGCAGGTGGAATTGGCTCCGAGGGTGACTTCAGAGATAGAGTTGGGGCTGTCTGTGATCTCTTACTGGAGGAGTGTGTTGGCTGCTCTGCAATGAATTCCATGCCTAGATGTGCTCTTGAATTCCCATGGCTCACATCTCAAGTAATGGCTGTGGCAAGAGAGCCTTTATTTGTTCAGCTAGGGGATTACAGCATTTATTAACTGTTGTGGGTTCTCAGTGAATGCTCTATGCCACCTCCATCCCAAACTGGATTGCAATCCCTTTCACTAAATGGGGCCAAACGGAGGGGCTTATGTGAGCACCAGCCAGTAATAAAACAAAGCTGATTGTTTAATTGGTGGTATGAGACACATGATGTTTACATAGCTCTGATTGTTCTCTGCTGGCCGCTCTGACTTCTCATTTGCAATTCAAGCATCTCCATTGTGGTCTATACCATTCAATACATCTCTGTCCTGAGACTTGTTTTCTGTGTCCTGTGTGCCACTTTGACAGGTGAGATCAGCCTCTGCTGCCAGGTCCAGTTTATATAAACTTTATCTTCAGGATGTAGCACAAGACCCTCTTTATTTTTTCTGTTGAGCTTTTCAAATCTAAGTGACTTTGATTATCTTCTGATAAAGTTCTGATTGGTGGGGAGGGCATATTTAAGTGATTGCCATGCCGATGATGTCATTGAGAGTTCAAGCAGGTGATGGGGAGATGCACACAAGCAGTTACAGGTGTTGGAATTAGTCTTTCTCCTTGTTTCCATCATTTTAAGTGTGTAGACTCCTGACTGTGTTCTTAGGAAATTCCCACAATTTAATTACATGAAAGTAAATTTCAACATAGATAGCTGTGTAGTGCAAACATAAAATCCAGGGTTCGGTTCAGTTCATTATGGAAAGGGACAGTACAACTAACTGAAGTTAGAGTGTTGCTTTTGAAAGTAGGTAGCTTAAATCCATTTTAGTGAGTTTGCAGGGAAGTGGTAGGAGTCCCGTTCAGCAAGACTAACAGTGATTCATGACTTGAAAATAAGGTCATTGTTTTGGCAGCCTAACTTAGGCAATCAGGGTTTTAAATCCAGGGCTTCCAATTCCTTCCTTCCACCTGGACATCCATCCGTTGCCATCTGATCTGAAATACGAAAGAGTAGTGCTTCAGGGTACTGTGATACTGGACTGCCTTCAGACTGGTAACCTATAATAGGAAGGTTCTTTATCCCATTAGTAATCTTCTCAGCTTCCCAGTCATATAAGTCAGTCTTTCTGATGTGCTCTCATTTCTTTTTCCTTTCCTTTCCTCTTCTTTTTCTGGTTGAGCTGAACAGGGATTTTAAAAGTATGCCCAGATCATATCTTATTCAAGACATGGTAAAGCTATTTCAGGTATATTCAGTCTTTTGCAGAGTCTCACTAATTATATTTTAGTGGCTCATCTGTGTGGAGATTACTTTGCTATCTTGTTTTATTTCATAATTTATAGTAAATATTTTTTTCTGCTCTTCCCTATCTAATTTATCTCTATAAAGAGACTTTATGATGTGTTCAGATGTGAAAATAATTGTAGTAGGCCAAATTAATCCCAAATGTAGCTTCACAGAACTGACAGGAATTGTGATAGACACTTCTGATCCATGTAAATAAATTTGATTTAGTATTTGTGTGGATTTACTTCTAGGGGTTTTAATAAGAGATCTAGATCATGCTGTGCGAATCCTATATTGACATACAATGCCCAAGAGACTCCCTAAGGAGCTGGCGTTGTTTATAGCCACTGTCAAGTGTCACACTGGTTCTTTAAAGGAGGAAGCCAAGAGCCTGCAGTGCTATAACTTCACAGGAATTTTTCCTGAAGGAAATTTCCCTATTCTTGTGGGATATCATAGAGGAAAAGTGCTGTAGCAGTGGAGAGAGCACCCGTGTGGTGCAGAGCTAGCAGAAGACTGTCTAATATGGGCTCCACAGTGCAGGCTGTTTGGCTCTGATGCATCCACATGTGCCAGATTTGCTGCAGATGTACAGCTCCATCATCTCTAGATGAGTGTCCTCCCCCTGCAGTGTCCTCCCCCTCACCACTGCAACATTTCAGTCGCGTGTTAAAAAAGCCAGTCCTGCTTGAAGAAAACTCTATCAAAAAGTCTGCAAAGACAAACAACAGAGAACAGCCTCATGGATTTTGTGACTGGAAAGGACCATTAATCTAATTGAACCTTCTGTAAGGAAAAGGCCGTATTTTTTCACTAAGGAAATACTTGCAGCCAAGGAAACTGTTTGAACACAGAGATGTTAAGACTGGTTGGTAATGTTTGCCTACAGTTTAAGGCTGTGGGTGCACAATGAAGACAAGTTCTGTTAAACAGATATTTATAAGATACTAAAAATGTTTCAGTCTCATGATTTCCCTCAGCAATTCATAGTTTCATTCGAATCCTGAGATTCTGTAAGTCAGGTGGCTCACTGCTTCTACTTATGATTTGAATGGCATCACCATTACTGCTGAGGAGAATAACTTTAAATCCAATTTTCAAATATACAAAAGCCATGATGCCAATAAAATGCAATTTTCCAATCATGTATATTATGTAACTTGAAGTCAGCCTCTTGGGGCATTGCTCACTCCTCTCAAATGCAGACAGTGTCATACCGGGCACTTTATACATAGGGACTACAGGCAACATTGCCTTAATAAAGTGGAGCTAGGGTAGAAGGAAAACATTTGTGTAGGGCTGAAAAGCATTTGTGTAGGGCTGAAAAGCATGGAGACCTGGAGAGTTTGCCTCTGGAGTCCTGGAGGATGTGGAAGACGGAGGGGCGAGACAGGGCAGGCTTAGTCTATAAAAATGATAGCGCAGTACCTGGAAAAGTGTACTGAGTGGTCTTAGGAGGAATACAAAGGAGCCCCAGGGGAGGTTTGTTTTGGCATCTGAAGGGATTTGTTACCTAAGAACAAGAATAGTCCAGTTGTGGCAGCACAATACTCAGAAAAGCAGCAGTAGGCAGGAACAGGAGCATGGGGGGAATGCTGCTCTACCCTGAAAATGTAGGCTTATAGATCAGAGATGGATTTGTGGAAAGACATGTAGATTTTGAACTTGAAATGTTCAAGTCCAGTTCTGCTCACTTGTATTAGCCAACACAGAGAAGGAGGTTATCAAGAGCCAGCCAGGTCTCACATGGGGTCAGCCGTGGGCTGCTTTAGTTCCACACAGCCAGAAACAGCCAGGCTGCCTACTGCTGAGCTGCTGGGCTTGCTCACTCGAAAACATACCAGAGGCAGCAGGAATAGCCATTGCTGACAACCAGAAAAGGGTTTCTAACATATTTCCTTGTCTGCTTCATGGACAAGCAAAGGGAACAGTGCTTCAGCATCGGCTCAGGACGAAGTTTGCTTTTTCCACTGACTTTATTGCCAGGACTTCAGGCATGCCCTGTTTTCCTAGATAAGCAGCTAAACTTTCAATCCTCACTGGTAAACATTTTTTGCCCATTACTTCTTGTGGACAGGGTAACTCCTCAGGGGTAGAGGGGAGAAGAAACAAAGCCAAGTTATCCTAAACCTCATGCCAGTAAAATGTTACTGGAATTCAGGAAAGCGTGCGTGGGTGATGAATTTAGAACCAATTTTACAGGGGGAAATTTTGCTGGAAGAAAAATAAACTCCTACAGTTCTTTGCAAAAGTACTTCCAGCTTTCCTTTTATAAAAGCTCTGAAGCTGTCATGTACCCCTCCTGGTGATTAATGATTCTGGGATAGCTGATATGTGGGTGACGAATTAGTAATCAGCTTTAGGCTTACACAGACATCCAGCCTCTTTCCATTTCATGTTCTAAGCCATCCAAGTACAAGTTGCTTCCAAAAATGTTTGTGAGATGCGATGGTTTAAATGTGTTGGGAATAAAGTTGGGAGCCAATCTTTCCCAAATTCAAAGGGATGAAATCAAAGCCTGCAGGGCAGGACTACGGGGATGTTCCCACTAGAGTACAGGTAGATGGTCTGCTGCCTGTGTTGCGTTTTGTCTCAGCTTGAGCTGGGAAAGGGTTGGGGATCTTTGTTCTGTCTTAGCTGACTCCCACTGTTCCTCTCATGGGCTCACTAACTTTTACACTTTATGGCTACCATTATATAGATTTAAATGGCAAATGTATACTACCTGCCAACAACGCAGTGCCTGCCAGTTAAATAAAAAGCCACATTATCCTATCAGAATATTATGAATGTGTACTGCTTTCCTTACTGCAGCCCATGGATCAGCCAACAGGGACTGGAATGGAGGTGCGCAGGCAGGCAAGGCATGGATGGAAAACAAGTGGGAAAAAAATCACTTTGAGCTGAACAAAGTTATCGAGAGAGTATCAGTGACAAAATTAAATCAGCAGCTTGGCTGATGGATGGAGATAACACAATCAGATTAAGTTCTCCTTAGACTGGCACAGGAAAACAAAATAAAAAGCCATGGGAAGAAAGCTCTTGTACTAACTCTAGCTTATAAAGAATTTTGATTTAATTTTATATTCATAGAAAATACTTTTACTTTAAAAGTGAAAGGAAATTAGCTCAGATAAGCATTGTTCTCCTTTAGACTGATAATAAGCTGAACACCCCTAAACTCAGCAGTAGTTTAAATTGGAAAGAGATGAGGTCTGTTCTTGTGGCTCAGGGATTACTGTGGGATTGAAATATATTTGTTATGAAAGGTGTTTGACAAATATGTTGTACAGAAAGTTGTGTTATTATTTCTTGTTAAACCCTTTAATCTGTCACAGTCACAGTACTGCCTCCGCTCTAAATTCTAACTGCTCATTTTTAAATAAGTAATTCCCTACATAGTTGATATGTGTTGAATAAGAAAAAAAAGAAAACCGACAACAAACAGTGAGCTCTCTTTAGTGATAAGAGTGATCTGGGAGATGAAGATGAACAAAAATTAAATTTGCCACTGGTTACAAATGAAGAAAACATTAAAAATAATAGTGCAGACAGACCAAGATCAAGAGAATGAAAGTAATTTCCAGAACCCTACAACCAGCTTGGACAAATGAAACATATTTCCTCTGGGAGGGAGAGATCTATATCCCACAGTAATGTGAAGATAAAACAAGCACATGGTGAGACATGAGGTTGCTACCTGAGATGCCGATGAGAAAGGCCAGATCCTGGTGTCATGGTGCAGAAATGAAGCAGTTCATCTTTATAAGGCTTTGATAGCAAACTATTTCTCTCAGGATGTTTTTTTTTAACTAGAATACAAGTTCAAAGAACAGTTCTCAGTAGGGTTGCTTTGGAGTGATTGATTCTTCAGGAGTGATTTATTGTTACTAAAACTTATTTAAGAACAGACTAACAAGGACACGAGTCAATTGTGCAAATATTTAAGGGAATAGACAGCAAGGTTCAAGAGGAATTATTTAGAGCATTGAGCAAGAGTGTAAGTAGAAGTAATGAGAGCTAATTAAGGAGCAGAAATTGCATGCCTCGTAATGAAATGCTGTCTTACACAGGGACATGGCAAGCTGTAGAATAATTGAAAGAAAAGTGCAGGGAAGATTGTACAGTTAGAGAAATTAAAAATAATCATATACAGACTTTTGTAACTAATTATGAAATTGAGAAGAAAAATCATGCAGAATGAAGACACAGATCACAGTCTCACTGTTTCTTTACACAATTTTATATTCACTTACTATCTGGGCCCAGGCAAGGAGAGAAAAGAATATATCTGCGACAAAAAGATAGAAACAGAACAACAGCTTTTGCTTGTGTTTCTTTTCTCAAAGGCTAATTTTCTTTCATGCCTTCTAACAGGCAGAAATGCTCTTAATCCTGAGGGATTTCAAAAGGAAAGTGAAATGGGGATTTGTCTTAAGTATTTCTTCTCCTCTGTACTTTTTTCAAAATACGAAACTCTGGGATCTATGTTTCTAAGGGCAAAAACAAGATCATTCTTATCTCACCCAGTGTCATAAACTCTGTGACTAAATACTCATCTGAAAATTAAGTGTTCCAAGCACAACAATAATACAGGGTTGAAAGCAATGGAATTTAGTTTCTTTATTGGCTTGGTAGTAATTCTGAAATAAAAGCTTCAGAGACTTGTTCATGAAATCAACTCTCTGTATTCTACACCCTGCACTAACATTGCTTATCCACAGGATAATGTAGTTTTAAAGCATGACTGAACCTTGATTTCTCTCATCTATGCAAAAATAAAACCCAGTGGAGTTAATTGACCTCAAGATAGTAATGCAGCACGTGGTTCAGAAATCCAGAACATGTTACCTTTTCTTTAGGAGAAGAAAAACTTCTATGTGATTGTCGCTCAAGTCTTTTATTGGGAATTGTACATTTATCCAATACATTCACACTTCTGCTTTATATTATTTTTTCAGCCTTGGTAACTTTTTTGTCCCCACGTGGTGCTCTGTGGAGCACACACGAATCAAATCCTAAGCATTGGTAAAGGGTCAGGGGTTAGTCAGAGCTCAGGAGCTGGAATTAAGCTCTGAGGGGGTTGGGTAGAGACACAACGCATTTTATGATGTCTTTTTCTTTGTTGCTTGTTCAGAAACAGTAATAAAGACACACAAAGTTGTGCCATTGTTTACTGGAGCTAAATTCTAGTCCTCTTTGCTTGCTGCCGATGGTCTGTAAAAGGCAGGAGCTTGTTTTACATGACACAATCTCGTGGTGGTACAGACTCTTCCCCATTCCATTCGGGATTGTATCTGTCCTGATAAACAACTCCTTCTGGATTATCAGGACAATAAATTATTCTTTTTAAACAGGGCATTAGGGATATATCTCAGTGTATTTCTTCAATTTTCTGGTTCCAGAGCTCCATAGAAATAAAGGCTTGGGAGAGAAACCATTGTGACCTTCTGCGTATCCTAGGCCAGTTTTCATTTTATTTACTTCATTTAAGCAGAGATGGATGGACTTTCCTCTTAAATGACTGAAGCAGATCAGAAGCATTGTGCACAATTCTTAGAAAGCCCTGAGTCTTTTGGGATCCAGTCTGTTTTCCAGCACTGTCTCCTTTAAAAAAAAAAAAAAAAGGACGAAAAAAATCAAACAGATTTGTTTATAAAAATATTTACAAATAATTCCCGTTCATGTTGAAAATCCCACTGTCCCTATGCCTTGGGATCAGTTTGAAGCTAAGATGCTTACATACATATTGTGCTGGAATCACACTTTCATGTCATTATGATGGAGCAGCTGCCTGATCACAGCTGTTTTAGATACCATGAATTATCCTGCCTGACCTCCAGTGACCACTCCGGAATGGTCCATTTTCCCATCAAGTCCTATTTCCAGCTCCATACACATCTTTTGTCCCTTGTGGTGACATGAAGCAGCAGTATCTGTCTCAGCTGGGGCCAGGCACCAATGTGGGCGCGATTTAACCAAGCCAAGCCAGGACAATATTGTGGGATGAATCTCGTGTTGGTCTCCCTCCTTGACAGGGTTATTTTCTTCCTGTCTGACAGTCAGGACACCTTGGAAAGGGTTGGTTGTTGATTCACTCTGTAGAGATTTTGTGTGTCAGGACAACTCTAGCCTTATTTTTGCCAGCACAGTTGTCCCCCTCAGGAATGCTGCACAACCAGCTGTTCCATCCAGGTTGCTCCCGTCCTGGCCACTCTGCTGCGAGCAGGTTGACAAGGATGCTGAAGGTATTGGACATAAGTTATATTTGGATATTCAAATCAATAACCTGGATAGAGCATCTTTGCATTTTTAGCATGGGAAACAACAAAGCCATCTGGAGGCTTGCTCCACAGACACTGCCAGATTTCTGAAAGGTGGAAAATGCCTGCTCAAAAAATGCTTTCCAGAATTTCCCTGACAGCAAAATATTTTTATTTCCCTGAATTAACTTGAGATAAACTTAATTTCTTCTTCGCCGCTGGCCTCCATATCCTCCGCCTCTCTCAGTGTGTCTTCTGTCTTTATGTAAATACTCAGATGTCTCCAAAATTTTGGATCAGAAAATGTAATACAATGAAACTGGTGTTGAAGGAAAGCAGTTAAATATTTTCAAATTTTAGGTGAAAAAAATTGTTGTTTGGGGGAAAAAAGTACCATATTTGTGCAATTACTTTTGGCCAGTTGCTTTCCTGTTTTGTCTTGCCAAGAGCAGACAGTGCAGGATGCACCACAGTGATAGAGTGAATTATCTTCTATTGTAATTATTATTTAATTACTGCAAATGTGATTTCATTGTTAATTTTCTTTGAAGCAATTTGAGGATGTTTTGTAAGAGGAAAATGGAAAGCTTAGTAGCAGAGTAGAATAGAGGTGTTCATGCTTTGGGATATGCAGAGCTCAAAGGGAGAATGAGGAAGGGTCTTTGATACCATGCTAGGATTTGGGAAGTACCAACACAACCACCCGTCCACACAGCAATCCCATTTTTCCCGATCCTGCTTTTGAAGGAACCTCTTGCTTTGTAATACTAATCTCTCAGCTCTTTAAGCTTGGAAGTAGCACAGAGGATGTCCTTTTTTCCCTAAGGCAGAGGCTGCATTTGCTAATTAAGCTGCAGCTTTGAAAGACAGGGTTTAGCCTTCCTCTGCTAAGTTACACAGGCACTCAGAGGAAGTGAAAGACAGCACGTTCTTACTAGTTTTAATTTAGTCTGGAGGCAGCCAGGAATTTACAAAGGTTACTGCAGTGCAAGGATGATTTCTTCTGTGAATTTTTTTCTAATCCTCCTTTATTGGATAATGATCAAATCCACCTAATGTCTACGCATAATATATAGACATTTTGTTTTATTGAAGGTTTTTCCTAATCACTTACTATAGTGGTTTGATTTTGAAAGGTGTATGGCTATCTTGATATTAAAAATTGAGGGATATTTTGTAGTCCCTTCTTCACTATGTAAATAAATTCTCACAGCAGTGTTAGTAAGAGAACACAAGGAAGGTAAAAGACAGGAATATTAAGAGAACTACTGGACAAAGTAAATTATTTTTATTTGGGGGCAGTAGCTGAAATAGGAGACTTTCTAAAGCCTGGATACATATATATATGTGTATATATGTATGTGTGTGTGTATATATATATGTGTGTATATATATATTTCATTTAAGAAAATGAGGAAAGAAACTGAGATTTTAAAATGTTGAGGAAATTAATTTTTTTGGGAAGTAGTTATTTATAGAGGAGAAAAGGCGTCATTAGTTAATACAAGTTAGTTAATCATTAGTTTTTACTGTCTAGACTTGAAATGAAAAATGGGGAACAGAGAACAGCAGCTGGAACTATCAAATGTTCAGGAGCCATCAATCTGTTCCACTCTAGGACAAAGATGATCTGCATGTCTAACACTAATAGAAACTGATTACATGATTTAATGAGGCAAAAATCACCTAAAAAGAAAATTTTATGTCATTTAGGAAGATGTGAGTTTTAAAAAGTTTTATAATAAATTATCCTTAACATACAAATTTTTAAAATCATAACATTTTCCTTAAAATTCATATGAGTATGACCCAATATTCATATCAGATTCTAGATCACTAAGTAGTTGAATATATGGCAAATTCTAATGTAATTATGCCTACAGTAATGCTAACAAAGAATCCGTGTGTTAGGAGAGTTTTGGATCATTAGTAATGATCAGGGGAGAAAAGTCATTAGGATAACATATTTCTTCTGGAAAAATTAATTGAATTACATCTATTATTTCCCAACTACAGCTACTATATTTAAAATTAAATTACACAGGACTTAACCTATCTCTGTGTGTTTCTGTAAGCAAATATCAACTTCTTTTGGTTTTGGAAAATAAAACCGGAGTGGAAAATGGAACACAGTCAGAACAGATACAGGCTGTGTATTTTAGGATTTCAGTATTGAATTAGAGATGAGGGAAGAAGTAAATCCAGAGTATTATTTTCTCTCCGTCATTTCCCCCCCATTCTTAAATACTTTTATCACCTTCTGCCTAACTTTAGAAGAAAATAGCATTTCCCAAATAAATTTCTTTTTCAACACATATGCAGGCAGTTGTAACTGATTTCCTTAAAAACATCTGTCATTATCAAGGTTGAGTAGGCTGGTCATTCTCTGAGAAAACAGTTCAGTCACCACTTGGTTGTACTTGAAGAAAGCAAATACAGTCAGTTTCTAAATTCAATTTGAGTCAGCTTCTAAAGTCAAGTTTTTTATTGGCAGATCTAAATAACTGGGGGGTTTTTGTTGTTTTTTTTTCTGTCCCTAGGCATATCAAGGCAACCTATGGAATTTCTGTTGGGAGCTTGGTTTTTTAACCTTTACAACCTTACAGATTTTTATAGCTTGGATTTATTTGCAAGCATGCACACAATAAAAGATTTAAGACAGTAATTTAAATTGGAAGTAACTTCTTATGAAGGAAGTAAAAATCCTTTATTTTTGGGTTAATGAAATGACTACAGAATTAAAATTCAATCTAAAACTTTAGGGTTTTTTTCTGTTTGCTTGAGCACAAGTGCATTCAAGCTATAAAGGTTTTGCAGCGTAAAGTGCAAAATGGCATTCCCAAGGCACCCTTTGATTTTCCTTCTGCCCTGGACTATGGACAAAAATCAGTGATTTTTTTTATCCTTTAATAATAACAAAAAGGTGGGTTACCGGATTTTGGAACTACTCCTAAGCCTGCTAGAAATCTTGCTCTCTTTTTATAATGAACTCAGATACCAGATACCAGAACAGATATTCTTTGGTGCAAAGAGAGAAATTCCACCTGAATATGCGGAAGAATTTCTTTACTGTGTGGGTGACCCCACACTGAACAGATTGCCCAGAGAGGCTGTGGAGTCTCCCTCGCTGGAGATATTCCAGAACCATCTGGATGCAATCCTGTGCCCTGTCCTCTGGGATGACCTTGCTTGAGTACGGATGTGGGACCAGATGACCACTGTGGTCCCTTCCAGCCTGACCCATTCTGGAGTTCTGTGGTTTTGAGCAGGCATTCCTCATGTTTACCTAAATTTATACATAAGACAGTGCAGTTAGAAGTGAGTTAGAAGTGAAAGGACAACACAGGGGTTTTGCTTACTAAATGTGATACTGCAATATGACAGAAGTCATAATCTTTAATAACAAAAATATTTCTGATGTTTCCTCCATTTTTCTTTTATTCTCCATTCTCCTTGATTTTAATGCTCAACTCAGGTATGAAAGCTGTGGAAAGGACTACTCAGCCCAAAACATGGGGGAGGTTTGCCTGTTAAGTCAGTTGTCTTAATAAAACAGTTTACTTCAAGTTCCAGCTAGTTATGATTTTAAAAGATATTTCTGCCATGTTAATTGCACTCTTGGTTTTGCACTATTACAGTCAAACTGCCATGATCACTCCTTGTCCCTGCTAGGAAGTGTCTAGCAAAGTACAACTCTTTCCATTGCAAGTCTTGCCTCAAGAAATCCTATGGTGAAGAAGGCTCTTCACAAGAAAAATGATTCAGCTCTTGTTCCAGTCAAAAGAGAAACCAGCATAAACTCATCACATGAGCTCCCCACACTCTGCTGGTGAAAGGCTGGGCTGGTTTATACCTGCTCTCCATCTGTAGTTTTGAATTATTAGTGCATGGTGGGACTGAGTCTTTCTCACAGTTGGAGCCCTTCATTAGATGGATTGTGTCACATCAGGAGTCAGGGGAGGGCAGCTCAGAAGTGGAACATGTGGTCTGGCTGGAAGAGTGCTCAGCTGAAGCTTTTCTGATTGATGGCATAACAGTGCCACTGCAGATGGAGAACTGGGACAACAGTGGGATTTGGAGTGGCCTGTTTGCCTTTCCTCAGCAAGGGAAGATGTTAAGTGGGGGAGAAAAACCCAACAATCACAACTACAATGTCTGCTTGGAATTCAGGTGGCTGCACATCAAATTACCTCAAACAGTCTGACTGCTGATTGCTACTATTAATGAAAAGTGGCTTTATTTTAGTTCTGAAATATCCCAGAGCAACTGCTCTGCCCTTGAGTTTTCCCGTCTGAATTGCTAAAATATTCTCTTTTTAAATTTTCTCTCTTGACCCTCTCCTCCCACTCACCTCTCTCAACACATATTTAGCTACATTCAAAGGGATAGTGAGGAAGTAATTTTCAGTGCATTTCATATGGCCAAAACACTGCTGCAAAGTGCCTTCCCCAGATTTTGGGAGGAGTCAGCTGACAGAGGAAGGTTAGTTGGCTGAAGGCAAGGTAACATGACAAAGCCGCTCAAAGGCACAGCGACAGTTTCGCCTGACTTCTTTTCAATAATCACATCTGCTTCTGGACACCCAGGTCCTGTTAAACAATCACACAGCAATCAGCTTGGATTCTTCCCCTGGCAGGTGAGTGCCAGGCTGAGCCTGTTTCCAATTCAGATAATGCTCCATGATCTGTGGTTTTGCTGCTTGAGGAGCTCAGGAGGCACAACACTTGTGACAACTCCCTGTCCATGGGCAGCTCAGAGGGGCAGCAGGATGGGACAGATGCAGCCACATTACCTTTGTAGCCTGTCACCTCAGCCTGGTTCTTTTCTTTGTCTGAAACAACTAAGATCAGTTGACCTTCAAGTTATAGTGATGTTTACCTATTCATTGAGAGGGGACAAGTTTGATTACACTTAAGATCCTGGTTGCTTGGACTGGTATTTAAGCCTGCATTTCATTCTCCCTCCTGATTTTTAAGAGATGCTCAATTTACTGTTGCTTGTAATCCTAAGCTGAAGTTTTAGCACAGTCCTAGATCAACAGAGATGGGCCTTCAAATGGACAGTGTAAATTATAAATCCTGCATTAACAATGTGGCTCCCTGTCCTAGGAAAACACCCATTAGTTCCACTGCCCTTTAATGTCTCCTATGTTGGCCATTTAATCCCATCTATCTAAATCCCAGGAGTATTTTAAATCAGATGTACTTTGGGGAACTTAGCAATAGTAATATTAATCACTCCCATAGTGCTGACAATATGTAATGGTCTGAGTGAGGCATCCTTTGATGCTGTATGGTGTTAATGATAGCAGTAATGAGCTTTGCAGTTGACCACATCATTTGCCTTGAAGGATCATTTCAGATAACAAAAATCAGGGGTTTGCTGTGCAAGAACTGGTTGTTCATACACACAAGCACTATTTTCCTTCCCAACAGAGAAGTTATTTATTGCTAGGAGACAGCAGTTTCTTCTGTCCCAGGGATATGTTGTTGATAATGCTGTAGAAAGCCCCATATTTCCAAACACATACTGTGAATAATCAAAATCTGAGAAATTACTTCATTCTGAGCCAGGTGTAAAATTACAATGGGAGAGATAAATGCAAGTGCCTGTGTAATCCTCTGGGTTCATTGGTTCTAAATGTTTTAAAACCTTTTTGCCTGTATTCTTATTTGCATCCTGTCACTGGATTGCCTGGGAGCTGGCAGGTAAACTTCCTGTCTAAAATGCTGATTATATGATTAAAATTACTGATATTTTGATACGCCCCATTTTGTGCTTTCTGATTTTATACTGTTTAACCAACACAAGAGTTTCTGCTTAATTATAAGCCAAGCATTAAGTGACATGTGCTGGCAGGATGCCTGATCCATAGTTTTTCATTATTGCGTTTCTTGTGTGTTCTTTTGAAGCCTCAAATAATGCAAGGTGTTTTCTGAGTAATTGTAATGCTGCTTTAGGAATAACTTAACAGCTCCTGAGAAGCCATCAAAAAACTCTCCACCCACCAGCACTGGCTGATGACTGAGTCTGGTTAATAGATTGTCTCTGATCTGGAGTTGCTACCAAGTAAGATGGAATATCTGGAATATCGCTCAGTAACCTGAACTGAAAAATTAAAGAGTGATTGCAGCTGTGTGACAGGCGAGATCGGAAAGGCTGTTATAAGAATCCTGTTCTGCCCACATTGCTGCAGGAATGCTCCTGGCTCTTCTATAGTAATATGCTTTATGAAACACCCTTAGAAACAATCAGTTCTCCCCAGTATCAGCACTGATACTTAGGGGTTAAAATCAATAGAAGCTTGCTGTCTAAAATCCAGTTTCTATGTATTGTTCTGGAAAGTGAAAGGACTGGACTTTGAATCAGATTACAATGAGTTAGAGTAGATGGAGGCTTAAGGGTTTTTCCATCAGAATGTAAAAGATTAAAGATAGACAATTATACCTGATCTTTGTATTACTTAATTTTTATTTTCCTGATTCCATTTTAAGCTGAATTCCAACATTTCTTGCTATTCCACTAGCACTCCAATTTAGCCCAGAGAAGAGTGAGAATGTATCATGTTTCTGTGTCTGCTAAAAGTCCAGATTTCATTTGGTACATTTTATTTGTTTTCTTTGCTAGAACGTGGGCATTCATATTTATGACCTTGTTTTTCCAGCGCCTCCCAGATGGGTCTGCCCCAAGTGCACACGCTGAATTTTATCTTCTGCCAGATCCTTATGAGGTCAGTCGAAGGAAAACAAGAACAGCTCCAAAAGGCTCTGACCCTACTTACAATGAACTTGTGAGTACCGTTCACTTTCTTCCAGCATTTCGTATTTCACGGAATCGCAGAATGGGTCAGGCTGGAAGGGACCAGAGTGGTCATCTGGTCCCATCTCCCTGCTCAAGCAGGGCCATCTCAGAGCACACGACACAGGATTGTCCAGATGGTTCTGGAGTATCTCCAGGGAGGGGGACTCCACAGCCTCTCTGGACAATCTGTTCAGTGCTTGGTCACTGCACAGGAAAGCTCTTCCTCACGTTCAGGTGGAGCTTCCTCGACATCACTTTCTCCTGTTGCTTCTTGTCCCATTACTGGGCCCCACGGAGCAGAGCCTGGCACATCCTCTGCCCTCTTCCTGCAGACACTGACAGACATAAATGAGGTTTCCTCTCAGCTGTCTCTGTTCCAGGGTGAGCAGGCCCAGCTCACTCAGCTTTTCCTCATAAGAGAGATGCTCCAGTCCCCTCACCATCTCCATTGCCCTTCATTGGACTCACTCCAGTGGTTCCCTGTTTTTCTTGATCTGGTAAGCCCAGAACTGAACACAGCACTCCAGATGTGCCTCACTAGGGCTGAGTAGAGAAGCAGGGTCACCTCCCTCAACCTGCTGTCAGTGCTTTTCCTAAAGTACCCCCACATCCCTTCTTGGCCACAAGAACACTCTGCTGGCTCACGGACACCAGGACCCCCAGGTCCTTCTCCTCAGAGCTGCTTCCCAGCAGGTCACCCCAGCCTGCACTGGTGCAACTTGTTTGATTTGCTTTGCCCACTCCTGAAATAAAATAACAGTACAGCACTTTTAGAGCTGTTGCAATGAGTACAATCAAAAAATGGAATGTATCATAAGCTGAACCACAAATGGGGACAACAATCTGCTTTGCATCCTTCTCAGAAGAGAAACAGTGTCTTTAATGTCTCTCTTCAGGAAAGCAGTTGGATTTTTCACAGTGCTGTCTTACACCATAACCACAGTTACACATTAGCCAAATCAGATCAAGCATCATTGTACCATAATCCAGCCAGTTCTGAATACAGATTTACACAATAGCATGAAAAGTATTAATTGAATGGATGCTATTATTCAAATTAACATTTGAAAATTGGTTGTCACTGTCCTAAATGATAACGCAAGAATAAATAGCCAGGTTATTTTCATGTTAAAATGCCATCAGTTCACAGCTATGTATAATTATTTCACACACCACTGAAGTGCTCATGCCTCTGGGGTGAAAGGAAACATTTGTATGGAGAAACATTTACAGCAGAATGGGAAGTGGCATAAACTGCGTTCATTTGTAAGGACAGATGAGATTGAAACAGTAGGTGGGATTGTAGATTGCAATTATTACCTGTAACAAACCTCCTAAAGATCTCAAAGCAATTTACAAATGCTCTTTCAGCAGGCTGTAAAGTAGAAGGCATGGAAAATATTACCACTCCACCCTGTTTCATAGATAAGATATGATGAAGCTTGAGTTAGTCAGCGGAGTCTGACTGCTTATCTTCTAGTTTCCCAGTCCTGGAGTTCTAATATTTCTCTTTCCCCATATCTGTTAATTACAAAAGTTGCCTGCTCATCGTGATGACTTCCAGCGTTCTGTAAGAAGGCTCCCTGAGTAGTATTGCTGCTCACAGCTGAGACAAATTTCCCTCCCTACAGTACTGCAGTGGAATAACAAGGAGCTAGACTTCATATTTTTGTTCTTTCTTATTTTGCAATCGGAGTGGAATAAGTCTAATTAATCTGTCTAAAGAAATTCCTTTACATTTGAAAGATATTTAAAGCAGAAAAACATAATACAATTATATTATATTATTCATTGTAAGGTATACACAATGGACAACAGATAAGAACCAGTCAGCAACACTGGAAGATAATTATATTTCTAATCATTCTTAGATCTATTTGAATGCAAGGAAATCCAAAATCCTGTCTGCAGTCAGTCGGTAGTCACTAGGAGGAGATTTAATTGTGGCTAACGAGTATTCCACTGCCGTTAAAAGAAATTCTGTGAAATCTTTAATGTCCTTAATCAAAATTTAGAGCCTTCTTCCCAGATGCTCAACCTTTTTCACTGGGAAGTGCTAATCACAATGGGGACATATGGTTCCATTGAACTTGGCCCTTTCCAACCTGATGTCTGTGCTTTAGCAGCTCTGCTCCTCCATATGTGATGTCATTCTGGATGCAGTTTCTGTCCAAGGCTGGTACACTGAGGCAGAAGCCGCCCCAGGGAAGAAAAAGTACTAAAAATATAAGTCAGCTGTCTCTTAAGTAAGTTACTGTCCAAAACACTGTGTACAGAAATGTACTAGCCTTTTTTATGAGTTCAGAAGTTTTTATTAAAGCCAAATGGCTGGAAGGAAGCTGTATATTAATTTCTTTCTTTGTTCCAGACTGAGAAAAATCTGAAATGTGCTTCTCTTGGGTATTTTTGATTATAGTTTTGTAGTTCTATTGCTTATGACTGCCTACAGCAAATTATCAACCTTGCAAAAGTGCTTTTTATGTTAGATTTTTACTCATGTGTGTGAGAGTGAAGATGTGAAAGTCCAGGAGGGCTGACAATAAAATGAGCTACGGCAAATGTTTTAGAGCTGCTTTTATCAAGCAGCTCCTCTTTTTTCTCTTGTTTCTGTGTTTGCATTTTGGAATTTGTGGCATTCACAGTGATTAATGTTACATTGCATTAAAAAATGGTAATAAAGAAGAAGAGGAGGAGCAGAAAAATGAATACAGTGTAAAGAGAAAACGCAGGCAGAGCAGCCCCCGCCAGTCTGATGGAAGGGGAGGAGGGGAACTGCACCAGGAGCCGCAGCCGCTCCCTCCAGCACCGTGCATCAAAGCTACCTTGGATTAATTACCAAATCTAGGAACTGTGCCATGGCTACCTAAGGAGAAGCAACTGTCCCTCATTTGTGATTAAAATGTCATTAGGCTCGTGTAGGTCAACAGTTTTTCTCTTTTTGGAGCCAGGAATAGTTGAATTCCAGCCCTAACTGTCCCACTGATTTGCTGCATGGCCATGTATAACTCACCTCCATCTGATCTATCTGTGTAAAAGGCAGGCAAATAGTCTCTCTGCACAATCATTTCACGATTTAACTGTTCCCAGATTTTGGCAGGTGGCATTTATTTTGTCCACTTCCTAATTCAATCTTCTCCAGATCTTTCTTCTGTCCCTACATCCTGGTGATAGTGTATAACTTACTCCAGCTGAATTTGCAATGCCATTTTAGCAACCATTTACTGGGATCATTTGAAAACCACCTGCCCTGGACTGCAAAGGTCTGTCATTGCTGAAAGGTTAAAGCCTCTTTTTGGCCAAAGATTGAAAGTCATTCATTACCCCAGTTTCTTAACATTTACAGCTTACATGTATAGTTTTTGGTGATTTAAAGCAACAGCTGGTACCTTTAATATACTGGCAAAGAAACAAGGCAGCTTTCTTTAGTAGCATTAGCATTACTTCAGTGTCAGATCACAGATTTATTCTAAATTATATTATGCTTACTGTACCTGTCCTTGTTTTTCAGATTTTCTTCATCATTTCACTTTTGTTTTGGTGGGGGAAGGAGAAGCTGTGGAGTTTGTAATTCACATAAAATGTGGCAAAATAGGCACAGTAAACATCAAAGCCAAAAAGCACCAGGTGCAACTTTCATGACAGCCATTCCAAACCATTATTTCCGAAGGTTTCTAAATGGAAAAGGAAATGTTAGTCCCCTGTCTCAGTGTATTGGTGCTTTCTGTGAGGGTGGCCTCGTGTCCTGTCCGTTCCATGCTCCTTCTGAAATTCCTGCCACTGCAAGTGGAAGCACGGAGAGGGCTCATGAGTCCAGCCCACAGAGATCCAAGCTAGAGGGGCTCAGTCTGACCTTCCTTTTCCTCAGTAGTGCCAGAGATAGAGCCTGCATTCAGATTCCATGGAAATCCAAGCAGGCAAACAACTTTTAGGGCAGTTTCAGTTTCCTATTCCCCTGAAGTGCCACAATGTCACCGCGTCTCTTTTTAAACAGCAGAGAGATTAAAATTGAAAGCATTTTTGCACTGCAACTAAAATAGCAAAAATATTTCCAGCCATACAAATTTTAGATTAAATGTAGTTCTCTTAACAGAGCTTACCTTCCAGGCCTGCACTATCTGAGAGCATTCCTTCACATTTTATCAGCCTACATGCAGTTCACTCAGCAGTTTTTGATTAATGCAGAGACTGAAGCATGGGAATCTCTTCTGAGTGCAGCTTATTCTTGTTAGGCTTGTTATTGCTCCAGATTGTTTCGGGTTTTTTTTTAAATTCAGAAAATACACCACTATCATTTCATACTTAATCCCTGTGTGTTCTCACAATATAAAGGTAATGTAACGGTTATTTTTAAAACTATAGACCTTAGTAATTTTTAAAGAGATGCAAAACTACTGTCTCATTTATTTTGAGAAGTATCAACAGCACTTCTGGAGTATCAGAAACATCTAAATTTAGTAAGTTCCACTTGCTAAACTGGGTCTAATCTTTTCCACTTTTCACAGGGAGAATTATGAATACTGATTTTTTTTTCTCTCAAGCATTGTGCAAGACAGGTTTCAAATTTATTTACAGAGGATAATCAGATCTCACAAGCCTAAGCCTGTGATTCTAAGGTAGAATTTCTTTATATGAACTAGATAAGGTCAAATGTATTTCTGAGGTAAATTCACTAAGTTAAGTGAATTTGGCTCATGGTTAATAGCTTACTATTCTGGATGGAAGTTTAAAGCTATTATCACGAAGTTGGATTAATCATCATCCTGAATGATGCATTGAAATGCTTTGCCTGTCAAATAGATTTACAAATTTGTATGTTTTTTTCTGTTACACTATATATTTTTCCAGATTGTGTATGACAAAGTCACAGAGCTCCAAGGCCGTGTACTGAAGCTTATTGTGAAAAGCAAAGGAACATTCGTGGGAGCTGTTAACATTCAACTGAGCAGTGTCCAGTTAAATGAAGAAAAGTGGTACCCACTGGGAAACAGCGTAATTTAAATGTTCTCCAAGATGATTCAATTATTTACCCACTAATGTTTCTTTATCCCATTTCCCATGGTACGTTCTGTCTCAGTTACCCTTGAGAGTAGGCAGTCATCTGCTGGGCACATATCTTAACATTTCTAACCATAAGGCTATGGTCTTAAAAGTGCTGCCATCTTCCTGCCCCAGACTCCTGACGCTGAGTTTAAGGAATCACAGGCTAAAAACTTGTAGCAACATGTGGAAAGTTCTTATGATAACAATGAGGGGCTTAGTTTCATTAATATTAAATAGCACCGTAAAAATATTGATTTCTGTACACATCAAGATGTGGGGGCTCATTCTTTGCCCATTAATTCCACTGACTGTGTTGAAAAGAATGGATAATGACATCATTTATCATCACTGCATGTGATGAGTTCACTACAAAAACCATGGGATGGTTCCCTGCAGATTTATTTCAGATATCCAGCAAATTTCATGTTATATCTTATCCAAGCAATACTTTTTTTAAAAGAACATTACAAGTTTTGATACAATGTAACATTAAATCCAGGATATTGATTTGTTAGTAACATATGTAATTGATTCTTTTATTCTGACATCCGAGAGACAGATATAAGTGGTCATTTGTGTGAAGAAGGGAGGAGGGAGAAGATAATGTTCATGAATAAATAGAACACATTGAATGTAAGTTTTCAGTGGGTGATTTATTTAAGATCATGATACCACAGATCAGCAGTCTTCCCACATTGCACTCATATGCTGCATAAGGGGTTCAAGTCAATACATGCATTGGATAGAGCTCAGGGCTATAAAATATATGTTTATATATTAAATAATGAACATGAGTGGTTCCTTTGAGTCCACAGACTCTAATTATCAGCTGAGTTGTTCAGTGCATTTTTCCCTAATTTGAGGAAGCACTTCAACACATCTTTAAACATTTGGCATTTGAGCAGCCACAATGAACTGTCCATTATTGCCAGACTCCTGCACACAGTGGTCTGACCTTGTATATAGCCCTTTCCAGGACCAGGGGCACAGTTTTGAGGCACAGGAGATGCATTGATTTGTGATATTATCTGCTGTCAATTTTAAGTTACCATATACTGTGTAGTTCTGACATTTCTCTTACCAGGTGGAAAAGTGGTCAACAGAAGGATAATAAACCCCAAAGTGAAGGAAATTGCCTTCTTCCCCCAAAGGATGTTCACAAACCAGTCTTGATAATGTAAAGTTGTATAAAGCTCCTGCAGTGGGACTAGGAGTGTTCCTTAAGAAATGAAATAAGCTGGAGTTTTTCTCAGTATCAAACCAATCGACTTAATCAGGTTTTATCTGAGAATATTTTCCCCAGTCAATCTGATGCATTAAGCTCCTCCTCAGTAAGGGGAGGTGAGGGGAACTCTGTTTGAATATTAATATTTTTAGTCTATTCAGAGCTGTAAGAAACTATAAAATATTTGCCACGTGCAAGGGATACTGGCTGGCACACAGAATATGATCACTACAGAGATCAGGACACCCAACATTTTATACTATAGGATCTCCTGGGAAAGGAATCAACTGCCCTGTCATTCAAGCACAGAAAATGCATTGAGACCAGCTTACAATGTTATCAAATTACCTGACCTTACAGTTCAGTATTGATTTTAGATTCTTCTTGGTCTACTGTCTCAGTTTCCTTATTATAACTATAATGCAATTTTCTAATAGTGTTATTTCCTGTGATATTTTCTAACCCTTGTTTACCGCATGCCCTGATTTTCCATCTTAGAGCAACCTCAAATAAAACAGAATTGAAATAGCAATAAAAAAAGATCATTACAATATAATATTACCAGAACTGTCTGCAAACTTAAGCAGAATTGTTTGATATTAAAGAAAGAAACTTGGCAATAAAGCATCCTTCTTTTTTTTAAGTCATATTTGAGTAACAAATCTGCCATTAGTTGTTTAACTGTAGTCCTGTGGAAGGTCAACAATACTTCAGTTCTGAAGGAAGATGGGAAAATTGTGTCTCATGGGCACGATCTACACTCGTAGCTCTGTTAGGCAAGAAGTTGTCTTCATAGATCTTCAAACACAATCAACCCTTGCTTTTTCTAAAAGTCTTCTAGTTCTCCTCAAAGTTTCCTAGTTCCTGAGTTCCCAGTAATATGTATCCTGAGCTCCCTGCTCCTAGAGGAGCACGGTTCTTTACAAATCAGTCCAGGAATTTTTTTATGTTGCTTTAGCAGCAGGAGGTTCAAGACTAAGCTAAGAAAAGGTATGAATACTAGCATATGATTTTTTATGATTTTAAGAGCTGCTTTTGTTTCTTAAAACTATTTTTTCAGGTAACAAAATTATACTGAGCATTAAAGAGATATAGCACAATTAAAACCTTCTTTTATTACAAATTTAAAGGGAACATTGTAAATATAATTTTTCCTGTTCCCTTGAAAAGATATGATGATAAGAAATTTTGTTCAATATAAATAAAAATATCAATGTAACATGCTCATATAATAAAAATTAGCATGATCTCTCATATATATTGGACTATTATGCTCACTCAGTAATTAATGATAAATTTGAAATTAGCTGCAAGTGACATTAACTGAATTTTTAAAATATCCCCAAAAGTTCAGTATTTATTAATTGTTTCTAAATAATAATAGAATAATTGAATCACAGAATGCTTGGGTTGGAAGGCACCTTAAAGATCATCGCATTCCAAGCCGCTGCCATGGACAGAGAATTTGTATGTTGCTCAGAGCCCCATCCAACTAGCCTTGAACACTTCCAGGGGTGGGGAGCCCACAACTTCTCTGGAAACCTGTGCCAGTACCTCACCACCCTCACAGTAAAGAATTTCTCCCTAATACCTAATTAAACTTACCTTCTTTCAGTTTAAAGCCATTCCCCTTTGTCCCATTGCTATGTGCTCTTCTACTGGAAGGTTCTATAAGCTCTCCCTGGAGCCTTTTCTTCTCTTGGCTGAACAACCCCAATTCTCTCAGCCTTTCCTCATAGCAGAGGTGCTCCACCCCTCTGATCATTTTCATGACCCTTCTCTCGAGTCACATGTCTTTCTTGTGTTGGAGACCCCTGTGCTGGATGTAGCATTCCAGGTGGTATCTCCTGAGAGCAAAGTAGATGGGGAAAATCACCTCCCTCAAAGCTGTTTTGATGGCAAATGTGGGCTATGTTTCCCCTTTTCCAGTCAGTGGGAACTTCACTGGCCTGCCATGACCTCTCAAATATGCTGGATAGTGCCTTAGGCCAGCTCCCTCAGGACCTGTGGATGTATCTCGTCAAGTCCCATGGACCTGTGCACTTTCAGGTTCCTTAGGTGTTCTCAAACCCGCTCTTCTCCTACAGAAAAATAGCAGTAGGGCTGAGGTCAGTAGCCCTTATTCAGGATACCCCTTACACAAAAGTCCCTCTGGCTTCATAAAATCTTTGAGAAAGCGCCACTCTGGGAATCAGGTCATTGGACTCTTGCAAACCCAGTAATGCTATTTATTAAAGTGGGGGGCAATCTCCCAGAACAATTTCTTCTGCAGAGCATCATTGATAGTACCAGACATGCGCAAAGAGGGATGCAGATTCCAGCTTGATACCTTCTTTGGACAGCAGCGGAATGTTACGGTAACCTGTAAATATAATGACACGTTATTACTGTAATAACCACAAGCACAAATATTATGATGGAGTGTTTTTATGATCATCTGTGCAAGCAAGGCATAATTGATGATTCTCTAAATAACTCTTTAAAATAAAATTAAATTATACAGAACATCATTTGTGCAGTTTTTTTCTCCTTTATATATATATGTCTGTATATATATACATACATA
>VZRL01005557.1:2057110-2212171 GCA_013397895.1 Origma solitaria | reverse complement strand
ATTATATAATTATATTGTTATATATTATATTATATATATATTATATATAATATATATAGTCTTTCAATTCTGGTATTTTAGGTCACAGAGCGAAAACTCCAGTATTTTTCAGGATGTGGTATTTTTTCAAATGGAAGACTTTTAGCCCAGTGATATTAAACGTGGGCAAAGCTTACATTGTAACATCCAAGGTTATTATATGGTGCACCCATTGTTCTGATAGCAAATGAAATAACTTGTGAATCAGCAGTGATAGTGCCTTACAGAACGATGTTGGAGCAGCAGTGCACTGTCTGGCTGAGGCAGAAAAAAGTGTAGTGTAAAACCTTTTACCATGACATCTTAAAAGTTTATTTCATATTAGTAATTCACTTCATCAGAGATACGATGTGCATCAGAAACTATGTGTTCATTTGTTTGTTGAAGCATTTGGAGAAGCTGTATTTCTCAACTTCAAACATAATTCAGTTACCTAACTGGAAAACAAAACAATCTCTCTTCAAAACCCCAACCAGAATTGCTTTATATGACTAAATGTTCATTATTTCATAATAATAAATAACATCACTTGTGATTTTAAAATGTTCTGTATTTTGTTTATGTATATATAACTCCAGTAATTTAAGTAAGTCCCTGTTTGTATCAGTATCTACGTTCTGAACTGCAGTTTTCAAAATCCCTCTTTAAGTGTGTCTGGATGCATGTGTAGTCCTTGTGACCCTCATTTACCTAGGTTTGGAATTTCTTGATTCTTTTATATAGAATCACAGAATCATTTAGAGTGGAAAAGACCTCTAAGTTCATCGAGCCCAGCCTTTGGCTGATCGCCATCCTGTGAACCAGACTGTGGCACTGAGTGCCATGTCCAGCTGTTTCTTGAACACGTTCAGGGATGGTGATTGCACCTCCTCTCTGAGCAGCCCTTTCCAATGCTGGACAACACTTCCAGTGACAAAATTCTACCTCATGTCCAGCTGAACCTTCCCTGGAACAGCTTGAGGCCATTTTCTCTTGTCCTGTCATATGATACAGAAGTTCCCCTAGTATCTAAGTTTCAGATTCTGGAAAGCAAATATCAAAGCTGCCTTCAGGCAATTAAAATTTGAGATCACTTTTTAAGGCATGCACACAGTATGTGGAAGGCTTGTTGATCTCCTATCCAAAGATACACTTCAAAGACTAAGATTAATTTCTGAAGACTTGTGTTCTAGCCCCTACCTACCAAATATTCTACGAAGTGTCCTAAGAGAAGTAAAACTTCTTTTTTAAAATTGAAATTGCTCCAATTTACATTAAATAATTAACTATTCATGGATCCCATGGTAATAGAGGTAATAATTGAATTCTTGTCCTGTATTAGTATTCTACATAGTAAATTCATTGGCACAGGGACTGTTACATGACCCCCCATCCTCTTTGCCTTTAACCACCCAGGTAGAGAATTTTTCTCAATTTCAGCTCCTCTGAGTATAGCTACATAATCATTGCATGGAAAATCAAATTCTGCTACAGCTGGGCAGCGAGCATTCTTCCCCAGTGGAGTCTGCAAGTAGTTGGAAGGCTACTGCTGGGGAAAGGAAGGCAATGAGGAGATAGATTTGAACCCTTTCAAAAGAAAATGTAGTGGAGGGTGGAAATAGCACAACTTTGTCCCACTGCCTGTCAAGGGGGAAAAAAAAAAAAAAAGATGTACTGCTCAGTGCTCAGCTTTTGGAAGCAACTTGCCCTCAGGGACACATCAGGGATATGAATCCAAGGGACTGAGGGACAGTCCTGTAGTACGCATGAAAGCAATTGGAGCTCTGAAGACTAAGACTGAAATCCTAGTTCACCCTTCAGCATTTTTTAGGCAGTTCTTCCCTTGTCATCTTCTTCTTGTGACTCCGTCTGCAAGAACATTATTTTCCCATTTCACTGTTTACGGAGCTTGGGTACCGAAAGCAAAACCATCATTCCACACCTGGTTTCAGAGGTCTCAGTGTTAAGCATTGCAATGGGTTTTGAAATTATTATCACTTCACTCCTTAGAAGACTTTTATTTATGCCTCTGGGCATCCTAATGGCAAATTACTATTTTTTTATGGTAAATGGGGATCAGGGTAATTTGTTTGGCACCATTTATAGTTTTTGTACCTAGACTCATTCCCTAGAATTTTGAATTACACCACAGAAAATATTTCCTGGAAAATCTACTGCTCTTCCTTTTCCATAATACGAATCCCTAGTTTGTGACCAAAATTAATCTTATAGAGACATTAAGTCACACTGAAAAATTATATATAAAGAAATCTCCAATCAATAATTGTACAAGCATATGTAAGCATCAGTGCCTGATACTTAAATTTGTCTCAGACATTGTGACTTGGAGGGTTGAGTTTTCTTTTGTTATCCAGAAGTATACAAATAAAAGGAAAGTAAAAGGTAATCACTGTAAAAATTTATGTTGTAGAAAAACAACTGAGCTCTAAGAGTAATGTCTTTAGTCTTATATGACTCCTCGACCTCAACTAAGAATCACAAGCAGCTTTATGACTTTCAAACATGGGGGAAAAAAGCCATTTAAAATCCTGTTAAGCTTAATAAAAAAGGCGCAGTAGCTGTTGCCAGCTCCAATGTTTTCCCTTCCCATCTTTATTCACTAATAAAAGCTGTTTGTTTTGTCAGAAATAGCTTTGGAAAGCCAGTGTAGTAAACAGCCATTTTACATAAGCCTTTCTCCTTGGCCTATTGACTTCTGTGTCTGCTCTTTACGTGCAGCCTATTCATTATGAAAGGTTCCGGGAACTCTATTGGCATAACAAAAGAAACTCTAGCAAGAAAAATGCCATAAATATTTTGCCTAATTTATATCCTTCGTTCTCCACTCTGAAAAGTTGCAGATAGGTTACCTGAGGGTTTTTTGATGGTTTGTTCTGTTTTAATTTGGCTTGTATTGGTTTTGAGCCTAACGGAGTGGAAAGTGCACAAAACTGTTGCCTTCATAACAGTTCTGACTAGCCTCACCATCTGAGCAGTTTTCATCTAGAATGGAATACTCCAATGGGAATAATCTGCTTTCAATAATGTTATTTTGATTTCAACATCGTGGATTTGCATTCAGAGAATACAATTACTTCAAAAAACAGAGAGTGCCACTTATACATAGAGTTACACAATCATCCTTTAGAAAATAGGCACAATGCTGTACTCTGTCAATGCCACAATAATAAAAGCCTGGGATGCTACAGATTTTCTTGAGCTGCTATAGGTGGTTCACATAGAAGTATTACCTCTACTCAGGCTCATCACAGGTAAGGAGTATTGGCCCAGGAATTCATTGTTAACCAGAGAGACCTCATCCTCCACGCAGAAGCGTATCATTGCCAGTTCTGGAACTTGAATGTTAAAAGAAAAAGTTTCATTCCATTTAGGGCTCAAAGCTAATGAAAAGAGAAAAGAAACAGGATTAATTTTTTTTTTTCCCTACTCAGTACCTGAATTATTGTACCTGCTATCACTAGTCTGAACTGGTAAAAATTCATTCTTTTTCCCTAGATTTCTGGGCCTATTTAAATAACTGATGAGACTCCACTGATTGTACTGGTACAAAAGCCTAAAACAGTTGCTGTCATCCCTTAAAAGAGAGCAAAATGAGACACGGATAGCCAGGTTAAGAACCTCTGCTCAACTTAAATTTTCCTATAGCCATGCCAGTTTTGTGCTTTTGCCAAAGTTTCCCCTTTAGTGTTGGAAATAAATAAATTCTGCTAGTAAAATGTTCACTTGACTAGAAATACAAAGAAGAGGATGTGGAACAGGAGGGGGTTGCTTTGTCTTGAGCAATGTTCATACAGAGAAAATAAATTTGGGGCTGATTTAAAACAGCAGCCATCTATATAAAAGAAAAAGGAAGAACAGAAGACAGATGTACAGACAAGGGGAGATCACAGGGAACTTGTAGTCTGAGCCATCAAGAAGATCCATATGATAAAGACAATGGAGTGTTCAAAGACAGCTACAACGAGTACACAGTTCACCTGTCAAGCAATTAAGGGACTATTCCTACTAGAAACTTCAGATGAGACAAGTGATGAAGTTACAGCAATTTATTATGAAAAAAGTCTACATTTACCAATTAGTGTACTGGTTTAGGCTGGGATAGGATTAATTTGCTTTATATCAACCCCTGTGGCGCTGCATTTTGGATTTTTGAACCAAACAGTGCTGATAACACACCAAAGTTTGAGCTGTTGCTTAGCAGTGATAGTGCAGAGTCAAGATTTCTGTTTTTCTCATGCTGCAAAGCACCCGCCCCATCCCAGGGAGGGGCCTGGGGGTGCACAGGAAGTTGGAAGGAGACTCAGGTAGGACGGCTGACCCCAGCTGACCAAAGTGATGTTCCATGCAGTCTGGTGTCATGCTCACAGCTGGGGCAAAGGAGGAAGGGAGGGCATTCAGAATTGCAGCATCTGTCTCCCCAAGTGCTCGATAAGAAAGCGTTGTTTTCCTGGGAATGTCTCTACACCTGTCTGCCCGGGGGAGTCGTGAATGTATTCTTTATTTTGTTATGCTTACGTGTGCAGCTTTTGCTTTCCCTATTCAACTCAACCCAAGAGTTGGGATGCAAAGTTGGGAATTCCTTATAAAATGTTGTTGTGATTTTTTCACAGTCAAGACGATCAGAGTGGTACTCACCATTGCTTTTTACAACAGTAGATTTCCTTCTTGTTTGATCCTCTGGCACACCATAGATTTCTATCAGCACCCTAGGGTCAGCTTTGTTGGTCTTCGACAGGCGGCTGGGTGGTAATTGATGGCCACTGATCAGCTGAGAAATTAAAGTTGTAATGTATTGAAATAACTGTGACAACGAGCTTTACATGACAGCCGTAAAATAGCCATGACAGAAATAACTGTGTCATAAGAAAATGCTATAAATATATACCAGCCCTAAACTACCCTAAAAATACATATTAAACACAATGGAATCACGAATATGGTGCTTCCCATCTAATTTAATTTTTTTATAATTTTGTCAAAATATATTTTGGGTTGGAAGGAACTTTTAAAAGATGTCTAGTTCCAAACCCCATGTGATGGGCAGGGACATTTTCAACTAGATCAGGTTACTCCAAGCCCAGTCCAACCTGACCTTGGATGTTTACAGGGATGGGACACTTAAACTGCTCTGTGCGACCAGTGCCAGTGTTTCACCACCCTCTGTGAAAAACCACTGTGTGTATGTGTGTGTGTGTGTGTGTGTGTGATATCATGCTTTAAACAATGATCTTCAGGCTTAACTTTTTATTCAATAGCTACACATAAAAATTATATTTTGTTATTACCATGCAAAAAAATAATGTTGGAGGAATCAGACTCCAGTGATTTCTGCATTTTCTGCTATCAAGCTCATGAATTTCAATCTGTGTGGAGTAGATGAGCATTAAGACCCACAGTGACATCTGCATTGTGCTACAGGGTGTGTAGCAGACTGCCTCACCTGTGCTCCTTCTCTTGCACTGTAACAAACACATAAAAACTATTCATTTAGTAAGCTCCCTGATGTTTTTCTCCTTAATTTAGTTAGCTACATGGATATTTTGTCTCAGACTGCCCTGTAATCTGGCACCCAGCCTAAGAAAGGATTTATGAAAGTCACAACTTTGTCTGCTTTCTACCTATATTTCAGGACACCTAGGAGAGAATAAATATCTGTGTATTCATCAGCTTTTTAGAAATCAGTGTACGGAATGTATCAAGAGATATATACAAGTCTGAAAGCCTAGGTGAAAGATATGACTCCTGATCCTGTTCTCAGGACTAAGCATGGTAAGAGATTCTTATTCCCCTGTCAACCACTAAAAAAATCAAACCCCACAAATTCCACTTTTTGCTTAGGTATTTTCTGTAACACCTTGCTACAAGAGAAGTTCTAACCTGAAATATTGAAGAGCAGTGGCTTAGCAAACACAGATGCTGTCCTCTTTCTTCCAGGGAGATAGCTACTACCTTCACCAGAAAGCTTTGCCATCGCCAATGGGCTGCCCACTAAGACCCTGGGAGAGTGCTTGCCATGCCCTGAACACCATGATGAAAATGCAGCCCCACTGACCGAGGCCTGTGTCACACTCCTACGCCATTGCTAGACCCAGTCTAAGTTTCCCCTGGCATGGGAAAGAGTGACCTCCTTTAGGCACACTATGACCCAAATCCATAAATCCAATCAGTTTGTGAGACCCAAGGTGAAGCAGACATGCAGAGAGTTGTAAAAATTTTTAGGGTGAGAAGACTCTTTATGAAGCGCCTTGAATTTCTCTATTTCTGCTTCAAAGGCTCTGTGTTCCTTGTGGATGGGGTGTGTGGCACATCAGGTTAAGGATAACAAATTCAGTAAAATCAGGCCCTATGTGATTTTTCTTCATTCATTCATTCATTCTGAAAGATTTGACCCCTAGATGTTTTATATCTTTGCTTTCTCTTAAGTAATTTCTCCATTCATCTGGTTAGTAACTTTTTCAGCAGAAACTGGTTTTCTTTGGACTGCTGCTCCCGATTCCTTTTGTCTTCAAACTCTATTTCCTGTTTTTTGCTGCTGACTATGAATGGGGCTCTCTGTGCCCTTCAGTCCATCAGCCAGTGAGATGCCACTGCTTCTCTGCAGTCTGCATTGCCCATCGTGTAGCCTCAGTCCAAAACACTGCCTTCCTCTTCTCCAGCATCTTCCAAACTCAGACACTTCCTTCACATTGACAATGATTTTGTCTGCCTCCTGCATTACAGTTCGGGGCTTCTCCTCATCTTAACTCCACCTTCATCCAAGTTAGGGCTAAAATAATTCATGTATTTGCCTGGCTACTTGAAATCATCCAGCAATGTCTATTCACAATTGGTATGCTCACTGTCAGGACACTAAAATGTTCTTGATTAGGTGCATGCATTATGTAAGTATTTTAAAATTGTCACTAACTATTGTTTTATCTCCTCCATTTATTACTCTGGAAGAAACAAAATAGCAATTATGTGCTAATTGTATGCTAATTAAATAGCATTTATGCAAGTAGTATTCTGTGTTATCAGAAATATTACTTTTCCATTGGGAAAAGGTAGTTTTCTAATTAGTGAACAATTATAATAAATCTACTCTACCTCAAAAAAAGGCTTTTCTAACCCTTTATTTGTAAATGACATGTATTTCTGGTATTTTTAGGAAGTAAATCACATTATAATTTGGGAGAAGTAGAAATAATTCAAAGGTTTATTAATTCATGCCTCCTTTCACACTTATTTATATCATTGTGGGATTATAAAGTGTCTTTTTTTATATGCATAAGAAGACAATGCGACTTAAAATAAGCATAAAGCTTCCTATCTTATCTTTCAAAATTTCCATTTGTCAATTAACATTATAATAGTACACATGATATTATTGATTTTGAAAGAAATAACACCCAAAGTGCACATTTGATTTCTGTGTTTTCAGAGTTCCGTTTTCACAAGCACAATTGACCGGTCCCTTAGTCAGCTATGTTATTTATATTTCTCTGAACAACATCATGAAAATTCATGCATTTTTACAGACTCTTAGGGGCTCTGAACCCCTACATATTTTTAGCAAACATAAGTGAACTGCAGATGGGAAAGCACCCAAGCAGCAGTTGATACTATAAGAGAATTTTACCATCTTGTTAATAACATTATTAAAGTTCCCAACAACCAAGAATGAGAATAAAATGAAAAACAAACAATAGATAACAATTACATCTGAACTGCATAGCATTTTGTTTTCCCATTTTTAAGGAACAAAGCAACACTTCAGTAATCTTACCCTTACTGACAGAGACATTGGTTTACTGTATCCTCCCACATTTTGGGGTGTAAATGTTGTATAGGGATCCCGCAAGAATTCAGGTTTCAGCACATAGCCACAACCACCATTGTCCAAGAATTTTCCATTTTGCAATTCCATTTGTGGTCCTGGTGTTTGGAAGTTTAAGGCCACTGTAAAATTGCAACAATATTGATTTTAATGAATTAGGTTTGATAACAGTTTATAAAACAAATAGTGAAAAAATGCAAATGGGCTTAAGGAATAGATATCTTTCAATTCATGTGTAAAATCCTGTTCTCTTAAATTAAGCGGTATTCAATAATGAATTATTTGTGCACAAAAGCAGTGCACTATTTAGAACTGCATAATATTTTAAGAATTACCCTATAGATCATTTTTACATTGCTACATGTGTTTTCCCTTTTCTTTCTAAATTAGGCCTTGGGAAATATGAGAGATCTTTTTTCTCCATAAGAACTAATCCCATCCTAATTTCTCCACAGTAGCAAAACCCTGCACCCCAAACCTGCTAACAAAATTCTGGTGCAGAAGTCAAAACCACAAGATTGTATCTAACCTTCGTTATGGTGCAGAATTCATCATAAAAGCATCTCACCCAGAAGATCAAGAAGCTTTAGTTTATAGTGAGAATATTCAGTGCAAATACATATAAGTTTATAGAAGTAGAAGCAATTTTTAAAGTTTTCTTAAATTTATGTGAGCACACACTCTCTCCAAGATTAATCCTCCAGTAATGGTGATTATTGTAAGTACACACCTGACAGATTTTCCTGTTCAAAACATTTTTTGGTTTGCTGCAGCACCAATAAAAAATATCACACTTCTCATCAACAGGATATTGTAATTCATGAGATAAAGGCAACATTGAAATAGACCTGATAATTAAATTGTTCCCTATTCCAGTACTTTGGAACTTCCTGTCACGTTCAAAATAGAAAATGCAGAAGTCAAATCAGCAATGAATTATGATATTATGAACCTATGATGTGTTAAACAGGAAATTATAAAAAGTCACTTACTTAAAGTGATGGTTTGGTAGGAATAAAAAAGAAGACTTTAAGCAGTTCAAATGACTTATAATAATTCAGGAAAAGGACCTAATTATATGTTCTTATGAGATAATATGAATGTATTGAACAAAGCTTTGACACAATTCAAAAATCCTTATTTCAAGTGGAAAATACACAAAATTGTTTTCACTACAAAAATTATTTGCTCCTTCACTGCTTTGACGATCCTTTTAAAACGTTCTGTAGCAAATGACACAAATAGGAAGGAAGCAGCTGGTACAACGGACCTGATATTTGCACTACACTTGTTTTTGGTGGGATTACATCTGAAGTGCTCTAGCCTGGTTCCATAGTCTCAAAGCCAATTAATGGCTGGAATACATGAAGTGCTCCCAGAGTACATCATCTGTTTAATCTGAAAGGAAGCCCATCTGTGCTAGCTAAGATTGCCCTGCATCATGAACCAACATGCAGCAAGTAGGAACAACTGGAAACCTTGTCTAGAAAAACCCTCAACAAACAATCCCCACCAAAACAACAACAACAAAACATAACATGCATTCCTGCTTTGATCTAAATGCTGATGTAGATGCAGACATGAATTTATACTGATATACAAAGGAAATTTGTTTTACCTCTGACAAGAGAAATCAAACTTCAGAGTGTTCATATTGCCCACTGCACACCATTACCTTTTTTAACAGGTTAAGTATTCCCTTGGTATAGTTTTGGCAGTGGTTCACAATTTGCATTTTATGACTCAACACATCATCCAGAAACAGCCCCAAATTTGATGCTATTTGATGCTCGTCATATTTTAATACATTGAATCAATGCAGTGGATGCCACAAGAGCTGCAACCCTGAGGCCCCTAGAAGTCTGACTACAGATAACCCAGGATCTCTCAGTCCACAGGTGATCTCCGGCCACCCTTTCAGAGTACGTGGGTTTAAAAGTGCAGCTGAAATTATGCACATCGAAAAGTCATCTTCAAATAGCAGCTTCCACATGATGAACCAAATTACATGATTGCACATAATGGGACTATTGCTAAATTTATCAAGCTTTATAGGCAACTAAGGAGGAAAATCTGATGTAACAACAGCAACAAGCAAAGTGGAATACTTCGCATTTTATCATATTAGGAAAATTACTTTTGCAACACAAGGGAAGGGCAATGTTATTGTGAGTTCACATCTTCAAACATCAGCACTGTGTTTTCGCTTAATTTAATTTGACCTTAGAACAAGTTAAAAACACATGGGACAGTATTTTTATTTTACCTACTGGTTTCTGAGTATTGCAAATTTTAACATGAGAGATTTTGTGTCATATTCTGTGAGATGCAAACCTCTACTAAAACTGTTTGCAAGGCTCATAGCTGCTTGAGGCCTCCCAGGGCACTGCTTTATGATGTATTGATGCACAGTTTTTCTTCTTAATCAGGTGCAGTTATAGCCCTAACACTTCTTAAGAAATGGCAAGGATCATAAACTAAAACCTATGCCTAGCAGCGTGGGCTTAGCAATATCTTTCTGCAAACAACACTGAATTTCTACCCAGTGTTTCATTTTAGCTTTGCTGAATTCAAGAACAGAATTGTCAATGACATCCTTTGTACTGTTGTTTTATGAAACAGTATAAATTTAATGTATGTATGAAGAGAGATTTAAACTAACAGTCTCTTTTGGAAAAGAGCCCAAATGTGCTTGCAATGAAACCATCTGAGCAGTACATAACCTTAATGTATGGTTTTCTTGGGGAAGGAAAGGCATCTGAAGTTTAGCACTGTGTACATTAACCTTTCTCCTCAGTCCTTTCATTAAGAACCAAAAGCCTTTTAATATTGACATCAAAATCAAAAGAGCATAGCAAAACATGGGCTTGGGAGACAATCTGAGCAAAGGAATTCCTCAGTATGATTCCTGCTGCTGAAAAGGATTGAAGTCTTCGTAGAATCATGAGGCCAAAGATCCTTCAGAGTATTTAATACTCACATCATCTTGCAAAATATCAAAGCTGCCATGGCTGTCCCAGCAGGCCCCAGATGTACATAACTTCATACAGCAAATGGAATTTAGGAAATAGCCTAGCTCCAAAAATATGAACCAATCCATAATGCACAGGGGAATACTACTTTTGGCCCCAAATCTCTATATCAGAAGCAGTTAACTGAAGTCATTCCCACAACTAATTACAAAACTAAAGACATTCTAAATATTCAAATACAGCACCTTCCATAGAACCACCATTCAAGACATAATTGATTTATAGACTAAAAGTAAAAGCTTTTTAAACTCAAAATGAGCACTGTGACTATGATCCACACATCTTTTGCTGGTGATCCTGCCTCTCAATTAGTATTCTTGCTGAGACTTTTAAATTGTCATTTTTTAATTTTTTATTCTTTGCTTCCTGGTTCTATTAACTATATTACAACCATAAGGTTAATGTATTTTCCCCATTTAAAAATTGATAAGGACACATTTGTCCCCAATTTTACTTAAAATGAGTTACTTAATTGTATTTATGCCATTTAAAATGTATCTCAAAATGTCTGAATTTTATGCTATTTCACAAAATATCACATGCAAAGAGCACTCAGTGCCAATGTCCCTGTCTCCATTATTTACCTCACTCATTTGAATCTAAAGAGCTATAATAGATCACACTTTTATCAGCCTTGTTGCCATCCCCTCAGATCTTTCCAATTGTCTATGTTCCTAAAGTGGGCCACTCACAATGAATGCAACAAAAATCTATGCCTTCGATATTGAAAATCTGAACTGAATTCCACACAGGCTGGGAAATACTATTGAAAACAGGACTGTATCCCAATGCTCTGGTATGTTGCCATCGGTTATGAGATGATCAACGTGATTGGATTTGAGGACACTGCTTTCATTCCACATTAGCACTCCAAGCTGGGCATGGACTGTCTATCCTTTCTTCTCACATGCAGGTCACAGCTGTGCTCAATCCATGCCCAAATTGACAGAAATATTCTAGAAGTCCCAGGAAGATGGAGACGATTTACAAGGGCATGACAGGACAAGGGGGAAGGGCTTCAAGGTAAGAGAGTAAACCTGTGAATAGGTGAGAAGTCACCCAAACTTTATGAACAAGACTTTGGTCTACCAGAAAAAAAAAATAGTATACAGTGATTGATTTCCTTACAACACAGAGCAGGCTTATACGGATAGTATAATTTTTGGCATAAAAACTCTCACTTTTTTTTTCTGGAAAAAAATGGGTCAAACTGTATGTATTTTTTCCCCTCGCCTTACAGTATCCAAATTTTATAAAGCTTAATGATAATTTCTGGCTTTATTTTTCACCTACACATTTTGAAACGGTTGCTTTTGTTCTACAGAAACTTAATTTATGACGTACAACATGAGGGATTCTGCCATAGAAAGAGGGACTGCTCCTCTGAGAACTGAGTAAATGTATAACTGTCTGACATAACATGCTTAGAATGTGCAGTCAGTCCTTTTTGTATTGTCTTTGGGCCAATTTAATTCTATTGCTCTAAAGACATTCTCATTAGAAATGGGAATAATTCAGTCATACACTTCATAATTGCTGACATTGCTCCTACTTGATTACAAGTAGTTCTATTGGAAAAAAGATGATTAAGAGTCATCCATTGTCTAAGTATTCCTGCATGGAGTTTCAAGTAGGGATCCTCTCTTGTGAGGTTCTCGTGGGAAAAGTACCTCAACATTTCTGATAAATTATCAAACCAAAATCTAAATTGATTTTTGCTAGCTAATTAATGTGTCAGTCTGAAAGCTATACTTCGGTGTAAGTCTGAGAATCCTATTGTTGTCATTTGACCAATTTTACACCTGAAACTTTTCCAAAATAATTTTAAAAATTTGTTTGACTGGTGATTCTTGGTGGAACAGTAAATATTATCAGCTTCCCTTTCCTGTTTCAGTCTGAGTCACTGACAGGTTTTAGAACCAAGATCAGCAAGGACTTAAGAAACAATTGTGTTCCTGCTGGGTTTTTTTTCTGTCTTCCTTTAAAATTTATTAGACTTCACATAAATTATTTACTATTCTATTGGTTGTCTGCAGTGAAGATAGCTGGAAAAAGTGATAAAATGGAATTTCAGTGTTCCTTTGCTTTTAAGCGACACTGCAGTATCTATTTCACACACCAAAAACTGCCAAAAAAGCAGAAGGCTATAGAGTAGCCCAAGAGCTTTTTCATAAAACTGGCAGTAGACACATTTCTGCAGAAGCAGCATGAAACCTTCATTCAAAACTACTCCCAGTCTTTGGAGCCATTCCAAAGAAAAGCTGAGTGCAGTTGGGAAGCTTCATGTATTGAATCATATTGTCCCTCCTAATTTGTAGATGTCTACACATGCATTAGCTGTACCACTTCACTACTCATGATTTTTAAGGGACAACATAACTCAGAAATTAGTCCTCTAGTGTTCACTTCCTAAGGAGGCATTTTTGGACTATTAAACACAGTAGAAGACAGTAATAATACAGCTGTTCACACAGAACCTAGGCAAGGTTAGATTTGAGTCATTTTGATTCGCGCAGGTGAGGCATACCAAGAGCGAAATGAGTTGGTTTCTTTAGTTGCTTCAGAGGTTAAAATCAGAACTAGTGAGAGACCTCTTTATCACTCTTCTTTTTATGCATTATTTTTTACCATATTGTACACAAGATTGAGCCACAAAACAGATGTGACAAAAATGCCAAGCTGCATTTCAGTGTCATGGGCCAAAACAAAACCTACAGCAAGGAAAAAACCCATCATACAAGTAGTAGAACTTTCACAGTAGTATATAAATTTTTATGAGTGCTCCAAAAAGCACAAATGGGATCCTTTGAAACAAAATTCTGTACCTGCCACACCATGGCTTTCTCCCATAACTTAGACATATTTTGGTCATTCCTGTAGAATGCTTTGATACCTGGATAACATTTCCTACTATGTGGAAACGCCATATTCAAAAGGATATTTAAGTCTTTCTATTTTTATTTTCACCAAGGCTTTCTTTTGTTTTGAATTTTTTCTGTTTTTCTCAGCTGACATAAAACAACTGATATCAGTTGATTTAAATAACTGTCCTGAATTTTCTTTCCCTACATAAATATTTACATTTTATTTACTAAATAAAAAGGAGATATGGATACAGCAAACCAGTCTTTCCAGTGCCTCACTGCAGTTGTATGCAGAAGGCATACTAATTTTCACAGACTATAAAACGTGGGGTTTTTTCTCCCTGAGACCTCTTTGTTCACAAAACCTCCTGTTCTTATGAGACTCAATTTTCAGAGAATGGACACAGAGTGCACAGTGATATCCAAAAGTCATTTTTTGGAAATTCTGTACTTTTTACTGAGGTTTTTAACTTGCCTTCCTCTGGAAATTAGGTTTACACAATTATATGCCCCATCCGCAGCCCCAACAAATCTTGAGCCTATTGGACTGTTTCATCCTGCTTTAGCTGAGTGCCAGGCTGCTCCAAGTTAATATGTTCCAAGCAATTTAGAGAAAATTGATGGCAAGGTACAGAAGAGAGCACTGTTTTGGGTCAATCACTAAGGGAAGTGAAGGAATAACTCAATTCTCATAATTACATGATGCAGAGACCTGGCAGGCAGTGTTATATGTAGGTTTGAACAAAACCTAATACATGGTTTTTGCCCAGCCAGAAAAGCTATGGATGTTAAAGTAACTTAAAGTAAGCTTGCAGGTGTGGGGAGGAAAGGGAGTTAAGGGAAATAGGTGACACAGGAGAAATCTGAGAGTCCTTTGAAGAGTTTTAGGGGAGTGATAGAAGGGATCTTGAGGGATTGTTTCTGTGCATGGAGTGTAAAGTGCAATGGCAGGGAGACAAAAAGGTATGTGGACCATACAGACATGGGATAGATATAAAAATTCAAAAATCTGTGTTAAATCAGTGGAAGGACATCAGCAGAAAAGTCACTGAGATTCACTCACTTTGGGAGTTACACTGTGAAGAGCAGCTGTATTTCTGCCAAACAGTTATCTAAAGCAGATTAGGGAGTTAAGAACAGATCTAACATGGCTTGGAAATAGTATGTCTGGAGAATTGTTTTGAATCAGCCTATTCCCGTGTGAAAAATTGAGGGTTTTTTAAGTGAAGATGCAAATGAAGTGACCAAGAGGGCAGATCTAACCACTTCCTGCATATTTTTAATTCTTCCAGGAAGGGGCCCAAACCCTCTATGCACCAAAAGTCATATGTTTTGCATACTAATGTTTAGAATGACTTCTCATTAAAGTATACTCTGAGTAAACAGTCAATGTACTAATTTTGAAAGACTTTGGTCCTGTCTGTGATCTAACAAATGGATATTCTTTGCAGAGATAAGTGTGGAATTTTACAGGCTAGAAAGAAAACTGGTAAATTGCAGTATGATAAAACTGGGAGAATAATTCAATTTTAAATTAAGGACCTCTGGCTAGTTCTTCCTCTAAGCATGGAACAAACTTGCTAGTTTTTAATGGCAATATATAGTATATAGCAACGACAGCACACGGAGAGTGCAGCAGCCCAGGTGAACAATCCAGACATCACACTGAGTGTGGGTGAAGCACAAGGACAGAAAATAATCAAACCAATTTCACACAGTATGGTAGTGAGAAAATACTTGGATAGACCAGACCAAGCCCAAATCTGTACTGCAAATAAGCATTTATAAGGACATAGAAACAAGTAAAATTTATACTAAATAGTAATTTCTTTACTCCTCCTGCAGTTACATAAAACGCTACCCCAATATAATAGTCAGGATACAGAAGGTTACTTGTCACAGAAGATATACGGGGAGCTGAGAAAGGAAACAAGTGGAAAAGGAAGACTGGAACAAAGGTGACATAAGCTTTAGGGCCCTACAGGCAGAGCGAGATCTGTGCCTGTCCTTGGATGAGTGTGTATTTTAACATAACAAGGTGAGTCCATACCTTTCACCTGTCAGAACAGGGAGCCTATGGCAAAGTGCCCTGCTCACCCCACAGTCTCCCTCAGGTGATCTTGGCAAAGACTCAGAATAAAAGACAGAATATATATGTGGGTACAAAAAATATTCTCCTCTACTTTACCTAGGGCGGAAGAAGATGCAGCAGGCAGACATAGAAAAATATTCTGTAACTGAGAATCTTTTAAACTGAAGAGCAAAGAGATGAGGGCAAGGTTGTCTCTAAAGCCATTAAAAAGGACAAAATGCTTACAGGTGAGAGGTTTTTCCAAGCCTGCTTGGTACAGAAGTCATGCTTATTTTTAACAAATTCAAATTAATAACTTTAAATGAAGAGAAGCTGAAGCTATTGTTATTTTGTTACTCAGGAAACTAATACGTTTTGTATTGGAAATTAAGATGCTAAATGTATGTTGCATCTATATAGAGCCTGGAAGCTCCCAGCAGCTGCCAGCTGTACCTGGGTGTTGTGCTGACCAGGAATGTTTGAGTGCTTCCCTGCATAGCACATCATATTCTGGGAATTCTTGGCACCACTATCAATTGTTGTGCTCACATCTCCTGCACCTCTACCTCTCAAGACACAGAGAGCCATTGAAAATCCACAGATCGTTCAGAAGAGACTTCCATTGCTGTGTAATGGAAGCTTAAAAATGCTGAATTGTTATTTGTGTTTTTCTTAATATCCAATTTTAAAAGGTGGTTTAAAGAAATTAATAAAATAGAATAAATCTGATATTTGGGATAAGATACAGCTATTTAACACAAAGAGATATTTACGATTACTACGTGTGAAAAATTGATAGTATATGTGGGCTGAAGGAAAAGTTTATATAACAAAAAAATAAAATTATGCTACTGGGGGGAAATACGTAACCCACAAACACCAAAATACTACAGGAAGCAAAAGACTCTTGTATCTGTAAAGCCTGGAATGCAATAGTCTCTGCAGACATACATACCCATTTGGCACCCCACATTCCAGAACTCTTGAGGATTATAATTGGAAGAGCTCATTCTTGTTGCCTTGGGGTAAATTCTTGTAATAAATCTTGTAGTATGTGCAACAAACTGTTTTGCTGATAAAGAGAAGGATAAAGGCTTGGTAAGAAAATCTTTATTATTCAAGAGCTCCTATTTGAATAAATAATAATAAAAATACAATAACCTGATCCAGCAATTTTTTGCCACAATATCATACATTACTATACGGACTCTCAGATATGCCTAAAATCCTATTTAAAAACCCTAATATTTAGTGTATATTTGAACCTGATAGTATTTCTAGATAGATATAGTACAGATTTTAGTCAAAAGTTCATTAATCAAAAATCATTCTTTCCCTGAAAAATTCTGTTTCTTCACATCTTTGCTAGGTAAATGTAGCATTTTTGCACTAAAACCCTCTGTGTTCTCATGGGAAACTAAGACATAAACCAGGAAACTGCTCAAAGAGCCCCTTCATTCTATAATAGCTCAAAATGAAAAGAAAAAAATCCTCCCTAGATGATCTTGGCTTGCGTGCTGTTTGGAGGTTTAAATAAAATGACTAAATAATATTAAGACCAGGGAACAGCACATTTTTAACAGCCACTGCAATGGCTCCTTTCTAAGCCTGAGAAGATGTTAACTATTCATGTACATTGCTTTTCCTTCCACCGGCAGTGTTCCCTCCCTTCTCATACATAGGCATAAACTACACAGATGTGGAAAACGTCAGCTGACTTCTATCCACATGATCCCTTTTCAGCAATTAAACAAAAATCTACATTTTCTGGGTTATCTCTCTGATCTTTTCCATCCTCCTCCCATCTCATTTTTTGTTTGTTTAGGGTTTTTTATTTGGTTGATTTTGGTTTGGTTTGTTGTTTGATTCTTTTGGGGGGTAGAGGGGGGAGTAGGGGTTCTAGAACTACTTTTATATTCCCTAGATTGCTAGAGGAACAAGAGAGGAAGGGCTGTCTGTGGATGGCTGGCAAAATCCTACTTGTTTTGATGCTGTTCAGCATCATTCACCTCACCATCCACTGAATCAGCTCCACAAAGCGGTGGGTGGCAGCTGGGCTGGCCTTGAGTGAATGGGCAGCCTTTATTGTCATTGTCACGGGCAGTGGTCTCTGCCCTTAGCACTCCCGCAGTGCTCTTGGCAGGCAGCTGGAGCTAAAACAGCAGAGGCTGCACTGCACTGGCTGCACCAAACGGAGATGCTCCAACACAGAAGGAGTTTTGAATGGTCCAACTCGGCTGGGATGAAAGCTCTGGTCCAGTGGAGCAAACTGCCTGCTCTGGGGTTTGTCCATTCCATTAATGAGGCTCTCTTATCTGCAGTTCTCACCCAAGCCAGGGGACTGTCAGGCCAGCTCCACTGACTTCTCAGCCCAGATGTTGTGAGGGGGTGAAATTTATTCCGCACGTTTTCAAGTATTGACTGTAACTTTTGAATTATTTGATGCAGAAAACAATGAATCAAAAGGCAGAGGTACATTTTGTAGACTGTGTTAATATTTGTTCTTATAAAAATATATGGGATTAAAACAAGTTGAATTTCAATTTTCCTCACAAAACCAACAGAAATAAAAAAAGCTATGCAAAGAACATTTCTACAACAGTGTTATACAAAGAACCAAATAAAATCAGACAGCATGTGTCTCATAAAATTTTAACCCTTCCAATGCATTAGCAGTGAACCATAACAACAATGTAACTTTTAACTGATTACCTCAAAAGAAATTACCTGAATATTTTGCAAGTTTTCGTGCTCGAGACTCTCCAATTGAATTATTTTCATAACACTTCTGATTCTCCATGGAATGATCAAAGTCCACAAATTTCTGAGCTTTGGTATAAACCACAAGGTCCGATAATGCAAGGGCAATCCTTCCCTTCTTCACCTAATAATCATCAGATGAATAATGGAATTTAAAAGTCACAATAATGAATATTTCATTATTATTATTATTATTAATAATTCAGCAAAACAATCATTTTGGATGCATAAAGCATGAGAAAACATGTCACAGTTAATGGATTTGATACATATGACCTTTAAGAGTGAGAATTGATCCAGTGAGAGATAATTAAGGTTACTGTGTCCATGTTTATCATAGCAATTGGAGGGGGTGAGTGGAGAGATGCCATCAGTGCTTCCTAGCAGAGTGTTCTTCTGGATAGCTTTACAATTTTCCTGCTTCTAAGACTGGTTTGTAAATAACATCATTTTTCATGGCTTATTACATTAATTTAAAATATACCTCCAACTTTCTATTTGTAAATATATAAAGTACTAGAAAAGATTGACAGCATAAACTCAACTATAAAATGTAGAATAACAGGAGAATATTACACTGTCACAAGCAAATTAGTCAAAGGCATATTCCTCTAAGCATTGCTCAGAAGTTAGGAAAACTCTTTTCTTCTTGATTAAGGTGGAAAGTTCTCTCACCAAATTCTTAATTTAGTCTTGCTCCATTACCAAAACAAGCAAAAGTGACTGAAATTTTACCGGGGTCTTCTCTCTTAGAGGGAGGCATTACATGACCACTTTATTTTCCTTAGCATAACTTGTGAGTTAATCAAGGGCAGTAGCCAGCAGAGAGCTGATGATGCTAATCATGTTTACATTCCATTAAAGCTTTTGAAGGCAAATTCTCATCTGACAAAATAATAAAGATTGCCTGCTCATGGCTCTTAAACTATGCAAAGTTCAAGTACATTAATTATTCTGGGGCTGTGTCCCACGAGGAGCAATAGGAGCCTACTGCCATGGAAATTCCTGAAAAATACAACTCTCTGGATATGGCAGGCACTGACACAGAAGAGCCAATAGCATCACTGGGGTATTTATTCGGCTGTGGATTCAAATGCCCACCTTTCCATAAAGCAACATAGTGGGATATCAGGATAAATACTCCAACAGAGTGGGACCCTGGAAACCATTTTCTCTTCTGCCTGTGAAACATGAGCAGATACCTTTTGCTGCTGCTGTCGAACAAGAGTATGTGGAATACATTGTGGTCTGTAACACGATCCTACAAATACATTTGAACCTATTATCTAGAAAGTCAGCCTTTCCTGTTCAAAGAGGACTCCATCCTTCCTCAGAATTTTTCCTTACTATCTCTCTATGTCAGATGGAATGAGAAAGAATCAGAGACCTTGACCATCAAATCATATAAAGAAAAGAGATGCTGCCTCTCAGCAAGAACTCTGGACTCTGAGGAGCATTGCCTGTTTAGCCACATTCAGGTCATCATATGCAACCATGACTGGGTACAATCTGATGTCTTAAAAATCTTGAAAAAAGCAGTTTGAACCCTGATGAGGCTACAGATTTTCCATAGTAGAGAATTATATTTGGTTAAAAAACATGAGTAAGTTCAATTTGACTTTCCAAAAGGAGAGTACATCCAATTTTTACACTCTCTTTCAGAAATTATACTTTATGTTAAGTCTCTACACGATAAATGCAAAAATACCTTTTTGATTCTAGGTGCTGAAAAATGTTTCAGCACAACCAGAAATGTGCACCCAATTTAATGCAAAAATGCAGAACAGAAAATAGGAGAATCTACCTCAAAAATAAACTGGTGGACTTGGGGAAGAAATAGTTAATTCTGTTGTCATCAGGAACTGCTATAAGTGTTCTCCATACATAATTCCAGGAGGGTCATGGACAAAACACCCAACAAAACACTTGAGTAATTTCATCTTAAATCTACTGTGGTACTGAGCACCTAGGACAAGACTTGAAAGAGGAAAACGCAGTTGAAGCTCAGGATGGGAGCACAGGGAGGGGTTGCTTTTCAGTTGGATGCTAAAATGTGGTCCAGTCTGGCTTTTCTTTTAAGAAGAGAAAAACTCTGAAACCTTGAGCTAAAACATGTAATTTCCATCTTAGTGATTTTAAAGTTTACTTTTTAAATTTAGCCTTTAACATAATATAGTCCTTCTTTTTTTTTCTTTTTTTTTTAAACATCTATGTGTTCTCAATATTCAACTGAGGCAAAAGCTACCTTTTTCTTTTTTTGAGGTAGGAGTGAAGGTCTACGTTCTGCTTTTCTTTTGGTGGGAGTCCTTGATTGTTGAAGGGGCAGTGTGTCATCTGAGTCGTAGTCGTCAGACAGATCATCAGAATCAGATATCTCTTCTGTCTTGCCACGATTGTCATCATCCATCCTGAGCATGGCTTCCTCAATTGTTCCAGCTTTTTTATTTTTTACAAGAACTTTGAATTTTAAAGCCTGTAGAAAAGAGATTAAACAATAGTAACTAGAATTATATAGGTTTTCGTTTCTTGGTATTATTTAACCCACGTTCAAAGTTGTTTATTAAGTATAATGAAGTGAGCTAACAAAATGAAACAAAAATAGATATGAGTGAGGCAGAAGCCAAAGCTAAATAAACCACACAGAATCTGGGGATCGAAGTACACAACAGAATGTGACTAACCCCATGACAGGAAGAAAGGCTCTCCACCACAGATACACAGACGCTGAAACTACGAAAAGGTAAAAGTAAGAAGTTAAGTAAAAGTCAAAGGTGATGGCCAGGCAAGACACAGAAGGTATATTTTTTTACTGTGCACATTTACTATAACTTATATATATATATATACACTTTAAGACCCATGTCTGATATTAATTTGTAATGTTTTGATCTATCTTTGAGGCTTCAGGAAATTTGTTATTTGATTATTGCCTTTGTGCATTTCTGTCTCATGTGCCAAATTAAAACTTTTGTAGTTGTGTTATTTTACAGTAGATCCTTATGCTGCTCTTAACTGGCCAGGGAAATATCAGTTTAGTGATTTTGCCTAAGCAGTTTCTCTATTTTTAAGTAAACATGTATCAATTTCCATAGTATACAATGTAAAGGGGAAAAAACAACATTGAATTATGTCAACTCTAATAACTTGGCTTTCCTCCATGCCCCAGAATCCTATGAGTATATATTTCGCTTCTATCTCTGAAATAATATTAATAGTAAAGCAGCTGTTATGTAGCAGCCATTCAACTCTCCTTCTGTACAAAGGAGCTGTCAGTGAGTAACAGCGCCTACTATCTCTCTTGAATAAAGTGATCCAGAAAAATATTTCTTAAATTTCATATGCACTAGTGAAAAGGAAGATTACAATACTGGGAGTATGGCAGAAACAGAGAACAAATAATTTCACAATAAATGAACGGTAACTGAGATGCTGTATTTTAAGCTATTCATTAAGTAAACAGGAAAAGTATGGATGATGGAAACATATACACCCAAAATTTTATATTGGAAGCTAGAGCCATAGGCAAGGAAAGAGACAGGCCATTTTTTTCCGTTGCCATCTCCATTGTTTATAATCCCCTTATCTCTTCAGATCTTGTGTTGGTAGTTTGCCAGGGTGCCAGTGGAATGAGACATCTATGCCCAGTATCTATCAATGCCACACTGCTGGAAGGTTTGATTAGTCTCTCTGCACTGGTGACTCAGAATAAGAATGCCCTTTAACATTTCCTTCATTTGTTATTAATGCACAGTTTTTTTCTCTGTGATATTTTTAGAAGAGTTTTAGTATGATTAATGCTACTCATATTTTTTAAGAATTCTGAATTTTCCTTTGCATGTTCATATTTTCCAATATTTAAGAGCAGTTCTATCCACTTTTGATCTTGTATTTTGTTATTCACAGGGAGACTTAATCCTACAAATGAAAAAAAGAGACCTCCTATACAAGGGAAGAAAAAACTTTCTGTAGTTACAATACTGCTTCCTATATGCAAACTTCTTTAAGGAAAAGAAAGGCCACATTGTGTGTGTATATGTGTGTGATGATATAAAAATGGGTCATGATCTTTTAAGTCAGTTTCTAAAATTCTGTTTATGAGCTGCTAGCAAAAATGTAAATACCCTGAGGCAGGACAAATTTTTTAAGATTTTTTTTTTGTTTTCTACAAAGATAACATCTTAAAATCATAGCTCTTTTCAGAAGCAGTTACAGAAAATACTCCACCAATGTGAAAATTTGCTATTTTTTGGCCAGAAACAAATTCCTGTTATAGTTACCCCAAATCACTGAAAGTGAACTATTGACTGAAAAAACAGCACACCAAGGATTTTATGTCTGAACTTCAAACATATCTTTAAAAGAACTTACAACGAATGTATGGTTACAGAATCAGTGACTCTGTGAAATTTGAATTCTTTAATTGGTAATCAGCACTGCTAAACGTGACACCTTTTTCTCTAAATGTCCACGTTTTCTAGGAGTTGAAAAGCCTTTTAATGAGCTGAAAGTCTGAGCATTCACTATAACTTCTCCTTTCCAGTTTTGTTATGAAAGGCAAAATATGTTAAAAGTACATTTACTATTTACTTCTATATAAACTGTAGGCATACTATAAAATTTAAATATGTAAAACATAATAGATCTTCCCTAGAGCATAGTGGGGCTTCAAAGCTGGCATAAGTAAAAGCCTCCAAGTACAATCAACTGGAACAAATATTTACATAATTAAATGAAAAAACCTATTTTTCTTGTACATTCTGGTTAATGTGATGTACAATAAAAATCAGCTGAAGTAATGCCAAGTTTCCAAGACAAAAATCACAAGCACTTTGGATCAGGCAAACCTGCCTGTTGATCACTGCAATTAATGTAAAACTTCAGTCTTTAGAAATGTAGAGAACTCTGGGTTTGAGATACAAGCATTAAAAAGAGAATAGCTTCTCCTGTTTAAATTTAGGTCATTTTTCTCCCTTCTCCTCTCCTGACCATCTGTAGGTGCTTAGTTAGAGGAATATCATGTCCTGAAAATCTTGCTAGGTAACAAGGTTAAAATCTCTTCTAAGTTTCACATAATATTCTATTTCAAGAATGACTTTGCTGTCTTAAATACTGATACAGGGTGAAGATGCAACACCTCCTGTGAAGTCTAACACAGGGGAAGGTTTTGAGACAATAACAATACTTGTTAAGTACAACTGTTTAAAAAAATACCAACACCAGCTTTCTTTAACAATTCAAGAGAGTCACACTTAGTGAAGTGTGAATGGATGTCTTCGTGGAAGCCTTGTAAATCACAGTTATTGAGATACTTTAAATCAATACTACCAGCAATGCCTGAGCCCTACTTCAGCAGATATTAATTATATCAGGAGCAGCTTTTTAGCTAACTCATAACAAGTTGTCATACAACCCATTTACCCAGCTACCCTGAAAATTCCAGTTCTGTACGGTGCTCTGTAGTAGACTTCAGGTACGTCTGGCCCAAGGCTAAACAGCTGTGCTACCCAGGATGACATCCTACACAGGCAACTAAATCTTTGGGTGGATTGGAAGGAAATCCAAAGGAGGATTGCAGAGAAAGAAGCAATCATCTCACATCGTTACAGGTTGGCCCGGATATTAATACAGTGTGCTCATTAACACAGAGTCCTCATGCGCAGATTCCTTACCACAGTTCAATGTTCCAGAATACACCTTGTCAAAAGAAGGATCTGATTTTTATACACCAAATAAACCATTGACCCAAGACCTATCTGGCTGATGATATAAAAGATGGCAATGTTTTGATTTTAATTACCTTTTGAAGTTGCTTTACAATACAGGGAATTATTAACAACAGAAAATGACTGTCATGTTTAATACATTTCTGGGAAAACCATGTTCCCTCAAAAAGAGTGCGATGCCTAAAAATAGTGTAGGAATCAGATGAGTCTTCTGTAAGTTCTCACTATAGCCTAGAGAATCCACTGATTTTATGGTAGACAATACTAATGCTCTTATATTTGGGGTCATGACCAAGGCATGTCACATTCTCATATCATTTTTTTATTTGGTAAAGAATAGTTACCATAGACCTGTTGAAAGGCAAAACAGTGGACTAGAAATATTTTGACTTGCTAAGAAACAAAGATATTTGTGGGGCAAAGACTTGACCAAGATATTTGCATATGTGACTTGTAGGTCAAAAAAATAGGAATTAATCTCATCACTGAAGCAACAGAATTAGATATGCTAAAGTGGGCTTGATAAACAGGCCCTGTGTAGAGAAGGCTCCTCTGTATACTGAGTAGATAAATGTGGAGAAAAGGGTGAGGAAGGAGTCCTGGTTTATGGGGTTAGCTGGTTTTCCCCATAACGGCAGGATTTAAAATGTCCCTAGCCCATAAAGTTGTTCTGGAGACCTTCTATTAATCTTTCTCAAGGAGATCATTAAACAGGTCCTTTTATTTGGACATCATAGGTTTAGCAACCATAGGGAAGCCTTGCCAGAAATGCTTCTGAACCTCCACAGTACAGTAACTGATCTTGCAGCTGTGTGGTAATGATTAAAGACAGCTTGTAAAATCACAGTAGCTGCCACTTCACTTTCAGTTAATAATGCATCAATACCTCGTTCCAACTTTGTGACAGGAAACCTGCAAATAACAAAAAATTCCTAACTATCTGATATATATCTCCTGTCAGCAGTGTAAGGCAGTTCAATGCACTAAAATGCAAAATAATTGAGAAACAAATCTTCATCAAAGCATCAATGTGTTTACATTCTTTTCTATGGTACACTGGATGCTTACATGTTTCTTTCAATAGCTGTCAAACTTCTTAGAGAGGAAGGACACAGCAGGGTAAGTAAAACCTTACCTCTTCTAGCATCCAGATATTTTCTGAGTTCATCTACAAATTCCTGCATAAGACACTTCATTCCATCATTTTCTATCAGCATTTCACCGGGAATGCTGGTGCAACCAGCAGGGATGTCTGGCCCCAGTCAGTGATGTCAAAACTCATTTAATGTCTCAAAGGACCTGATATTCCAGTGAATAGTTGAGGAAGTTCATGAAGTCTCTTTAGAAGCACCACGATGGCCAAGACTGGGAGGAGAGAATTGTAGCAGGTCTGTTGTTTTGGGCGGCAAAACATTTGGTTGGGAAGGAGGTAGAAGAGATCGGTGAAGATTAAGGGCAGCCTTAGTTTCTCATGGGATAAAGTGTGTGTGAAAGAAAGAGAGTAAAAGTCTTCTCTTTCCTTTCCTCCACAGGTAGAGGAAGAATTTTGTGCTGAAATGCTACAAAATACAGGAATTGCAGGGAATTAACAATATCAATATTGTCAGCTGGAAATGTGAATATATGACTGAGGGCAAAGAACTAAAAAACCTTTTTTCCTGAAATTTTCTGGGGTTTGTTTTTCAGGGCAAGCCAGTGTTGGGAAAAAGCAGAGAGAAGAGGAGTTCTGTGATCCTCCACTTTACTTTTCTAGTCCTCCTTGTGATTTTCACTTAGACTTACAATGGTACGAGGCATCATTGCAAGGTGGTCCAGGGAGCAACCTAAGAATGGGTTTGTTCTTCATTTTAACCTCCCTCCAGACGCACACAATCATCTCAGCTGACAAAGGTATAGCTCAAAATTGACTTAAAGAAGGAAGTAGAAGATTGACCATATAAGATAAGAGAAAATAATTTCTATGGAAGCCTCCAAAACTCCAAAACCTAAAAGGAACCTGTAATTGGAAATGTTTCTCTAAAGTGTTTGGAGAAACCGTGTGGTATCCCACTTCATATACACACATTTAATTCTGATCTTGATGAACATTGAGCTGGCTTTTTCCCCTATTCTTGATAGTACTCCATCTTGAAAAAAGTGGAACAGTAAATTATGTAAGTGACAACTTCCTTTATTTTTTTAAACTAACTGACAAGCCTTCCCACAAAGAGCATTTTAAATTCATAATTCATGGTTCTGTAGCAACCCTTTTGCACAGCTTAAGTAAGCAATCTGAAGACTAAATTCAGAATTTAGCTTACTCAAATGATAATGAATTTACCCAGGCCTTGAAAATGCATAAGGTCCCAAGCTTTAAAGATGTGATGCCACTAAACTCCTTTTCAATATGGACCAAAAGTGGTTCTTCAAAAAGATTCCAGCCCAAAGTCAAGCATACTGCTATATTTACAAATTCAGTCATAGCTACATACTTCCATTGCTAAGTAAAATCCTGCCACTTTTTCTTACGTGCTGGATCTGAACATCTACGAGAAATGTAGATGATCCTAATCTTTGCTCATTCTCAAGAGAATAATTTATTAAATTCAGACTTTTGTAAACAGCTGAGGACAGTGGTTTTATTTAGGTAACCCTTATATCTTGCACAGATGGGAATACATCTCACATTACTTTAATATGTTAAAGGCTCAGGAGAATGAATCTCACCAGATAGAATTTCCATGCTTGAAGATCCAGTAATACATTTTCAGGCAAAATCTCCAGAGAGCTGACTCATGAAAACTCTAAGCTATGGAAATATGAATTATGAATTCCCTATATCACAGTAACCATATGATAAGGGACATGCGTCATAGAAAGTAAGATTTTTAAGTATGTGATTCAGTGACTCCATGATCACTGATTTTGTGCCTGCTATAGAGGACATATGATCCTTGGACATCTAATTCACTGAATCTGGCCATGCTTTAAGAAATGTTAAAACAAGCCATCATGTTTAATATAGTTTAGTTTTTTTTCTGATTTACAAAACAGTTTTCAAGGTCTAAAATTTATATTGGACACTGTGATGTAAAAAAATATAATGCTACAATCTTTAAAAAAAGTATAAAATATAGCTATCACTGGCAACAGTGACGAACCTAAAAAAGTATTTTGTATGTATGCATGTGTTTGTGCTACAAGAGATTTTAAAAAAACTTTTGTCCTTGAAAGAAAATTATGTGCAAAGACTGGAATAATGGAAATTTATTTGGTTTTGTTTGCAATAGAATTTTCAACACCCATCTAATTGCCTTTTCTGACTTCATATCCCAGGGGCCTTATGCCACCAGCTGAGAAACACTATCTTCGAGAGAAACACGCTGAGAAAGAGAATGGTTTTGCAGTAGCATAACACAAAGAAAAAGCTTCATCATCACTGTAACTGACAAAAAATGTCGATTCAGGTTTCCATTTCAATAACATGTTTAAATTTCAGGAATTTCCTTCAGATGTGTCCAGGAACAGATGTATTCCATAAATTCCATTTCAGAGGATCAAAAAAAAAAATTTTTAAAACCCACATTTTTTGCCATCTCTCGTAGAAAAAAGAGAAAATTTATTACCTCAGGAGAAGGCAGTTGAGTAATTTCTATTTCACCACCAATGGGTGCAATAAGAAGTTTGTCACCTAGAATAGTTTTCAAACAGTCTGCCATTACTTCCTGTTGTTTAGGGCTGCAGTGGTTCTCCAAAGACAGTACAAGTGGATAGGCAGATGACTGAAAAGATAAGATTTTATCATTAATTAATAAAAATACAAATAATTGCTTTTCCAAAATATCTTATAAAAGTCCCCTTAGCAATCTGTATTTACCTTCATTTTCAAAACATTCAGAATATAGATCAGTTGTTTCAGGTTAGCAACACAATAAAAAGGCTCACAATATTTGTGGAAAATAGAAAGCACAATTGAAGAAGGAAAAAGAAACACCTTCAGAAAGTTAAGACAAAACAGAGCTAGATATATGCAAAGGTGTAAAAAGAGCTGTTTTGTTTTCGTTTTAAAAGGTAAAATCAGGTTCTAAAATTAAAATTGACAAAGAAAAGCAGGATTAAATGTCTTTTGCTTTAGTTTCTGACAGATTTTAGTTGACTACATTTTAAGTTGATAGTCTCCCCAAAGCTTGTTCAGAAATCATTGCCTTTACATGAGCAAGCTAGGCATATTTTTTCATATCACAAAGTTTTCATGGGACACTTTACACTTTGCTCATCAGAGCACTCAAACAAGACAGGTGAAAAAGGGAAATTGAGTAAAAAATAGTGTAGTTCAAATGAAACACAGCCATTTAGATGTATAAGGAAATCTCATAAATTGCTAGTAATATTGGTGGCTACTGAAAACAGTCTGAATGAAATCTTTGCTCATGCAGGACCTAATTTGCCAGTTAGTAAGGAAAGAACCATTTTCTGGTTTTCCTATCTTTACACTTGTCCCCTGAGCATTTGCAATGGCAAGTGTAAATAGAAGATTGTTAACAGAAGCACAGCTCAGCCTGGATAGACAGCTGGTACTAACCATTACCTATTGTTGATTTATTATCTCATTAGGACTTGGGCCTGTGAAATGAAGTTTGCGTTGGAGTTAAGTACAATATGTTGTGCATTAGCAAGAACAGGAGAGTTACAGCCCAATGGGTTTTGAAGAACAGAGAAGTAAAATCATGTTTCTAATTTCACTTTTAAAATCAGAGACTAATTAAATTTTATATAGAAAATCGAACAGAAAAAAAAACAGCTTTGACTAACATTGAGAAGGCTATAAACACATGTACAAAAATCCACATAAATTTATGATCATAGATGTGCACATTCACGCACATAATGCTGGCCTGAATCTGAGAGCTCTCTTCATAGCCATTCAGGAGTTCATTTGAGCAGGAGTTTTGCCAGAAACCTATACAAAAGCCTGAGATAGTACCAAAACCCTTCAGTTTTCAGTGCTTTTCCCGAGATAAGCAGAAGGGACATTGCCCTGATGAGTCACCTGGCAAAAAGACATCAGTAGCTGCTAACATTTATCAGGTTCATGATCCAAAATAAAAAGAGAGGAAATGGAAAATGAACTCATCTATAATTTAATATTTTTGTCTGTTTCATAAATCCACATGTAGGATATAAGACATACTGATAGTGACAAAAGAATAGGTGAAGTAAAAACACTTAAAAAATATAAAGAAGGAGGAAAACAACAGACCAGTTCTGAGCTAGTCCTTCCCTTTATATTCAGTCCCTGTTTAAATGATCTCAGGTGAGAATTCCACCTGAGAAGCTGAGTAAGATCACCTAATTCTTTGCACCAAGTTTGGTTTATAATCATTATCAGCAAAATATGTTTTCCATTCCTTAAAAAAAAAAAACCCTAACATACGTTAAGAACAAACAGCGCAATTGTTCTGTAATTAATTTCAACAATGGCCATTGCCACGGTAACTGTCTCTGTTTCACATTTTTTTACCCTCAAGAATCTCTGACAATAGCCATGTCCCTGGCTTTGTTAAAGCCATCATCACATTCTAACTGACTTATGTATACATACATATGTCTATACATACCATAAATGCATACTTGTCAACCACATGAATTACAGAACGAAATGGAATTTTGCTTGTTAAAGTGTGACCATGATACACAATAGGCTCATTGTTGGTGCCATCCCAGCAGTCAATTTCCAGGCAACGACATCCTTTTAAAAGAGCACTTCAAAAGAACAAGGGAAACAATTTACAGTCAAAATACCACACTTCTTTATACAAATTGCTGTATTTCTGATTACAAGCACATTGATTAATTACAGAAAAACTGCCTGATTTTCATAATAAATAAAAATAAATCTTACAGAATTATACATATAAGAGACAGACATACTTTCTGTTGTTTATTTTAGATGTGCTAGGTAAAAAATTTTATTAGAACATTAAAGAAAATGGGATTACCTGAATTACCTTCCTTAAAAAACTAAAAATGAGGGTCAAAGATTTCAATTCAGGAATTTTTGGAATAAAGGTAAATTGTCACTTAAAATAAAAGAACAACTTTAAATGGTTTAAATGCTCTTTTCTATTACTATTCCAAACTTGCCTGTAAGTTTGAGAATCACTGTATTTAAAAATCTGTTGCATTTAGAGAATCAGTTTGCACCTGGTCTTTCCATAAGTCAGCTATTCTCCCCAGACCTTATTTCTAAGAGGGAGGGCTAAAATTCTCAAGTGCCTTAACTTTACTGCTTTAATTTTTAGTACGCTAATGGCATCCCTTAAATTCTTCGGTTTTTAATATTTGACTTGCCACATTTGAATTGAAACATTTCTTGTAAACTATTTTACTTAATTACCAATCTGTCTTTTACATGCTGCCTTTCACACATTAACAATATGTCAAATATGCCTCCAGCTGATTTTAGTATTTTCCTCACACAAATAGTAGATAAAGAGAAAGAGAGAGGCGTTTATACCCTCTTTGCAATTACGTTCAGCAATGCAGCATTAACATCATGGAACTTTAAATACTATTAGAAATTCAGTACTGTTTCTGATGGTTGCAAGTCACTATAAAACATTAAGAAAGCAACCAAAAAAATGAGTTCAGATAGATGATGGTTCCAACTGCTTTCTCTTCACTGAAGTAGCACAAATAATAGAAATTCTGGAGAACTCTCTTCCTAACTCTTAATGCTTCCTGCCCTCTCTGTGTGGCCTTTATTACATGATCTATTTCCTTATGCCCTGTCTTGGCAATAAGGCATCCTGGCCATCATCCTTTTAGAGTCACACACTGCAGAGGTTCCTCTCCGTGCTGCCTATTTGAGTGCCCACATTTTGTTGTTGTTGCTGTTGCTGTTGTTTCTAAACTGCCCACATTGCAACGTGCACTGATCACAGATATCCTTGACACAGACATACTCCAACACACATCCTGTATATTGATCACACTAGAGCTTGCCCAGGAATTTTACATTTCTTCCAGGGAGTTATTTATTTTTGCATGGTGTGTTGAGATTAAAAACTGATTTAATCGTACACTGTGCACCATACTATAGATTTCATTTGCTGCAAGGTTGATTTTCTGAGATGAAAGTGAAAAAATGGGTTGTTTCCAAACTATGAACAGATGGTTTGGCAAATATATTGAAAAGTGTACACACAAAATAAAATACCACTCACATTTTCAACTTGTATATGTGAGGCTTTGTCCCTTATTGCCAAGTAGGATTGTATGTGACTTAGTATTCATTTAAAAAAAAAAGCCAAAAGAATGTTTAAAAAAAAATTTTAAAACATCTAAATACCTGGTGTATCCCCATAAATGACTGGGTCCCATTAGTTGATCAGCTATCAAGTAGGTGTTGTGAGAAGATGAAATAAAATAGTCACATAATGGCTGGTTCATATCTTGGTAGACAGTCCTGTGCTCGTTTTTAAATACTGAACACTCTTCTGAGTTCATGAACCTTATAAATCCTTCAAATGAAAGATGCCTTCTCTTCCTCACTGACAAAAACAAAAGAAGCGAAACTGATGGTTATATCTATGCACTTTCTGAAATTTTTAATAGCCAGTTCTGAACACTGCGAAAGATTATACAGCACAACACTTCCCTGCAATTTTGAAATTCGTAACGTATGTATAAACAACACAAACGTAAGATATATTTGACACTGGAGCTGAACTGCTGTGGTTCAAACTTTTCAGAGGAAATTAATGTGCTCTGACATTTTTATTCTTCTATGGACACCGGTAAGAAGATCAGAATTAGTACTAATTAAAGGAGAATATTTGTTGTTTAGTTTGGAAAGTAACATGCTAGCCAATGCAGTAAGAGAATCTTCTTTTATCTTTTAAAAGAACAAGGATTGTTCTCTAAAATATCAGTCAGAGTTTCTCAATATAATCTTGCAGAAACTATGATTCCTAGCACCAAATGTCTTCCTCAGTGGTCGAAAATTTCAAATAAATATTGATCAAATAATGTTTAGAACTATTTGAAATAAAAATAGCATCTTAACAAAAGAAATGACTGCCCACACAGATGAATTGCAAATCAAGCTTATTACATTACTGCATTTATAACAAAATGAGCTAATTGCCTCTATACCAGTGGTAGTCATCCCATTTGTTTTGGTTTTGATAGATTTAATGACAAACAGAGCCATTACACTGCCAGTGACTGCTCCCAAAATCATGTTTTGAGCACAGTAATTTTGTAAATGATGTGATATCAAAAGTCAGCTTTGTTCAAAATATCATTTGAATTAGTGAGCGCTTTTGCCCAGTTCTGACTCTAAAATAACTTTATTGTCATCACAGTAGGCTAATGATAAATAGACAGTAAGTAATCCAAGATTACTTTATGCTGACAATAACTCAAAAGTATGTATACAAAATCAAAACTGGGGGGGGAAATACCTCCACAAAAAACCCTTTTCTGACCTGTTAATTCTTACTACAGCTACAAGAATCAGAATTTACAAGTTAGAATTGCAATTATTGATCTTCAGTGTGTGACAGACTGAAAGTTTTACACCTGACGAGAATTTACAGAAAATAATTATTTCTCAGTTACACAGGTTTTTGAACTAGAAAACTCGCAATGTTTTAAAATTATAAAGAAAAATGGAATAATGAAAGCCATCCAGACAGCAAACATACATTCACTCAACAACTGTTATCCATACCAGAAGTCTTTTTGAAGCTATTCTTCCAGGCTTCCATTGGTGGGGAATCAACAGGCAACCCAGTAAAACCATTTCAATAGCTAAGTAACCTTATTGTTAGAAAGTGTTCCATAACAGGGAAACAGAAGCTTACCCTGAAACTGCCTTGCTGTCCAAAGCATTTTTTCTGTTTGGTATTATTCCTCTCCTCTTTTTTCATATTATTACATACAAAAACTGCTATTGCACTTTCCTCATTTCACTGCTTTCCACAAAAAAACAAATCCAGCCCAGGGCACCTTTCTGTTTTCTTAGATTTCTGATAATTTTAACTTTTTTTCTATCCACCAGTGTTGTTACTTTCTCACAGAAGAAAACGGGATACTATTTCTTTGTGAAATGTCCTGACAAGGTGTTACTCATCCTCACCATCTTAGAGAGGTTTAAATATTTATTATTTGCTGCATTTTTTTTCTGGTAACTGGCTATGTCTAGCTCCTTGGGCGTCCCTTTCTAAAACAGGAATTACATTTGATCTTTTCCAGACTTTAAATTCATCATTCATTTCCCCCCTATTTTCAAAAATAACCTTTGACTTGTATTAGTCAAGTTTGTTACAGTCAATTTTTTAAGAACCTGGGTTTGTCAACCTGTCTTCACTGACCTGATTACGTCATTTACGAAGGTCCTACCCTGTTTTATCCGTATTTTAGACTGAGATCTTATTCTGGTCTAATTAATAATCTTAAGGAGAAGGTTGTACTTACTGCATCAGGAATTTCTTTGGTCTTCTTTTAACTAACAGTTTTGCAGAATTTCTTATTGCTACCCTGAGGACTCTCAAATATTGTATCTTATTTAGTATCTTGACTTAGATTTATCAACATGCGCCTGTTATATTGTTCTATATTTGTAGCAATTGGATTAAGTTTATACTTTCTGGATCATTAAAAAGCATTCTGAATTTTTTTGCGTTACTCAGAATGCATTCATCCTGTATGCTTTTCCTATAATAAATTGCATGAACTGTCTGGATTGCATTTCTGATTAATTTATTTTCCATGGTCTATATAATTCTCTGAGCAATTACAAGTAGAGCTAGTTACTATTTGTGTGTGTGTGTGTGTGCGTATTTTTAATTTTCTAACAATTCTTACCTTTTCTGCATTTATTTATTAAATTAGTGAAAAATACTGGCTTTTCTAAGTCTTGCTTGTTTTCTGAATTATTTATGATGCTTTCCTGGCTGTTCTTGTCATTGACAAAAGTTAACTGCAACATTCTCAGGGAAATTAAGGTTTAGGCAAATATGCTGATGACCATAATCCCCCAAAAATGAAAATATGGCATTGCTTTGTTAGTCAATGTATAAGATCTTGGGCTTCAGTAAAACATTCAGATCATGTCTCCAATCAATGGACTAAAAATCTTTGTATTTTTATAGAGCTTATTACAGGCCCTTACATTTCTGAGGAATAGCCCAGTCATACTATTTTCTGACCATTTACAGACATTTTCTGCTTCTGCATTAAAAGAAATGGGAAGTCATCTCCATAACTATTCCACAGTGAAAAGACTTTCATCAGGGCCTGACATTACTCTCCAGGAGGAACCTCATTCTTTTCCTCCATTAGGACACTTTAGCAGTAGTTAGTGTGCGTACACATATCCATTTGTTGTAGAAAGAGAAGGCAAGAAAATATTTCTGTCTTCTCATTACATCTTTTTTTTTAAAAGTTCAATGATTTTTTCTTGCCCTCCTCTTTTGGATAGTTTGGAATTCATTTTATTAACATTATTCTTTCATGTATTTTCCTTTTTTTAAAAATCTGATTTAAGAAAAAACTATTTTCCTCATTCCTCCTGTTAAGGTAAACTCCAGCTCTGCCATATATTCAAATATTGACATATTAGAGAGGAATTATGGATATAATCTGAGTATTTGAAAGACTTGGATCACATTATATACTATTTTTAGAGTTTATTGCATTCTGATTTCTTACTTATCTTGGAACTTCTTTGAAAGTGTTTTTCTTCCTTTATGGAAAGAAGAAAGTGAAAACTTTCATAAGATGTTTTCTGCCCTGAAGGTCTGTAGAGTACGCAGGCTGAAGCAGACAAAACAAGAAGGAAATCACTACGCACTGGCCAGAGCCTCCTGCAAGACCTGCTTCCTCACGGAGGGGACTGAGTACAACCTGCAGACCTGACAATGCGGGAGGAGAGGTGTCTGGTCTGAGAGAACTGAAATAGAGACTGGGGAGTGGGGAGGAGAAGAGCCTGAACTGAAGAGCCTAGGAAATGGGGAGAAAGGTGTTTGCCATGTTTTAAAATGTATGTGTGTGTTCTTTGTTTTCTAAGAGCTGAAGCACTAATTTAACGTATATATTACCTGGCCCCCAGAGACAGTGAAATGGCTACAAGTACATCTGCTGGGAATTTTAGGGGTGAACTGATGAGAAACACTTGCAATCAGAGACAAGGGTGTTAGTCTGCTCTATTGGAAGAAGGAAGTTTCCAATCATTGTCAAAAATCAGGCTGAAACATCATCAGATGGAATTTCATACTATGAAATTTGACTACTTTACACCAGACTAAAATATTCACCCTCTAAGGGAAAAGTAAAGAGAGAACTATTTCCATGACTAAGTAAGAATTCCTAGTCTACTCTGAGTTTATATTCTAGGAAGTCTTTTTCTACCTTACCCACTCTTATAACTGGTGCATATTGGAATAAAGTATCTGTCTGAACAGCAGTTCAGTTTTCTAAGGGCTTATAATCATCTTCTTCTCTTGAAAGTTTTCCCTGAAACTGGATATTTGCACTTCCTTTCACGCATCTGAATGATTGTGTCTCACAAATCCAGCGACAGCCATTGTCTTACTTGAGATTTTTAAGTCATCTTTCTTATTTCACATGATTTTTAAGAAATCTGTAGGAATTTGGCAGAGGCTTCTGCTTTGTTAAGTTTGATTTACATTGGCCAATGGGATCAAATGTTCTCTCCCACAAATTTATGCTCTCCATCCTGCTCTGTCTCTCACACACATGCACGGAAAAAGCCCGTAAAAAACCCTCAAGACTATATCCTAGAAATAAACTGAAAATGGTGTTTTGATTCACAAATATATTCTGGATTACTCATAGTCTTTATCTGACAGATGCACCAGGCTTATACTGTTATTTAAAAAGTAAACATGCTTTTTAAGACAGGATTGTATTTTTGCCTTTTTTTTGTTTTGCCTAGCAGGAAGATAGAGGCAGGAACAGAGACTTTGAATGGTGCTACAATGGAAATAATAGTGGGATGCACCTTTTTATCCTCACTGTCCTTCTAATCCTATCCACATAAATACTGAATAATGAGCAATATTTTTTTTTTAAGACATATATGCCAAGCTTTTTAAAAAGTTCATGTAGTTGGCATGTTATCTTTAAAGTCATTTAATGAGTTAAGGCTTCTATTCAAATTTAATAGTAAAATGGGTAGATAATGGAATATTTGTGAAGAATAAAACTACGATTTGGGCGCTAGTAAGACACAACTGTCAGGTGTGAATCACATATTCATATTTTGTGATCAATTCCATAGGAATGGTTCTTTCTCCCAAAAATGCAAGCTTTTAGCACACATATGAAAAAATCTGTTAGTGCAGCATTTTGAAATTAGACATTTAAATTGCACAATAAAAATGGAAGAGTAATGTATCCCATACTGTCCTGAACTAGCTGCGATACTCCCAGGGAGCTAATTCAACATTGTCTGGCTCAGTAGCTTTGAGAAACTCTCTGCATAAATGTTAGGGGTGCACTAAATGCTATAGATGTGATTATCAAATTCTATGTAAAACCTAGTCACTGTTTTCATCCTAATCTTGACACACGAGTGCTATCACATTTATCAGAGAATGGTCATTACTATGAGCAAACCTGTCAATCAAGTGCCAAAACCTGCCCTTTTCCCTTTCTGTAATACACAGGGCAAGGGTGGCAGATGAGTCCAACAGATCATCCTGATGAATTATATTCTGTAGCAAATTCAGAATGACAGTTACACAAAATGGTCTATCACAATACTATATGAATCATCTATCATGTCAATCATAAGTGGAACATTTCAATAAATATGTGTGAGTGGGAGTTTAAATTCCCTCAAAGGACCGTGAACAATGTAGAGATTATTTTATTCAGCAAGATTATTTCCAATTACAAGACAAACAATTTTATCACAGATGAAGAAACAAACAAGAATTTGGCTCAGCATCCGAAATTTAAAACAGACATTAAATTAAAAGTACAGAAACTTCAGTTGTTATTTACAAATATCTTTTCTAATGGACTGAAGAGTTTTCATTGTTTAACTCTGTTTTAGCTTTCCCATCAAAACAGACAACACAAAATTAAAGGAATCTTTTTAACTGGTAGCTTGTACAATTAGTAAACATAGTTCCTCAGCAAGAGTAGAGTAGGTTTAATAAAATAGTCAGACGTGAAAGACAACCTCAGAGAATAAATGCATAAGGAGTCACGCATTTTGCAGCTATTACTGGACAGTAAGGGCCTCTTAATGAAGCACCAACTCTCTTCTGTTTCTCATTGAAAAAGTGGCATTTTCCATTTTCTTCTTCCACCCCAGGATCAGCATAGATAATGCTAGGTTATTATTCCAAAAGAAATGTTGTCTCCTTGGGTTTGTTTTTCTTAACCAGTTATCAATTCCACCCATTTTCAAAGACTGGGAACCAAGGAAATGAAAGAATTGAACATTTGAGATTCATTCATATTCCACTGAATAAAGTAACAGCTTGCAGGAAAATGCGGTTATGTCCTTTTCATAGCTTAGTTGCAGATTTTGCCTCAAGTTGTATTCAGTGAAACTCAGCAGAAGTATTACACCACAAGCTGAGGCACCTTTCAATAGGTGAAGAATAAATGTGTTACAGATTTATAAACATCTCCTCTTCTCAGAGTTCTCATGATTCAGGAAGGGTGACCAGTCTGCAAGTAAGTCAAGAAGACATACAAGTCTTGTCTGAGGCCTTGCATTATCACTCAGTGGCTCAAGGGAGAGAAGACAGTGTAATGAGTAGATAAGCAAAATGGCAGAGAAGGACCTTAAGAAAAACAAATTAAAAATGGTTTGTAATAAGCTGAAGAACAGAATATATAGGGTGACAAGAAAAAAGGTAAGTAAATGACAGAAAAAAGAAGTGAGCAGAGAAAGGAAGGCACATGAAAATAAATTAAAATGCAGAAAGGAAAAAAATTAGAAAAAGAGACATTGCTTTTAAATAAATAAAGATATCAGGTTTTGTAAAACACAGTCCTTAACAGAAGCACAATAAATAAGAGCTAGATATCAAATGCTTAAACTGTGCATACCTTCATCAATGGGTTCATACTTCATAATAATTTCTAAGGCAGTTGTTTCATCAGCTTCAGTTTCAAATTGTTCTTTTACAAGAAATTTAATGAGCTGGGAGTCAAGTAGAGTTTTGCCGTCTGACGAGTAAGCCCTGAATAGTATTTCAAATTCAGGTCTGTGTACAAGCGCTCGATAAACTGCTCTGAAGTCGTCCATGCTAATTAACTGTCCTGTGTGTTTGTCAAGAGTTTTCTGGAAATAAAGCAACAAAAAAATTAAACAAAACAAAAACAACAAACAGAAAACCAAACCAAAACCAAAACCAAAACAAACAAAAAAAAAAATCAGTAAAACAACATGCAATGATACAAAATTATGAACCAAACACTCTTTTATAACTGATCACAAGAGTGAGAATCATAGAGGAACACTCAGGCAATAGTGACTACAATGCCGTATCAAATTACACTTTTCGACTTTTAGATTACACTTTGTGTGATACAAATATTTTATATTAAGCAAAATGGACCATATGATATAATTAGAATCTAAATAATTACAATAAATTTAGATTTAATGCATTTGTAACATTAAAACACATTATAGAAAATCTCTAAAATGTGAAGCATTACAATTAATTTTCAGCATAAAACTTATCAAGTGGAAAATATGTTTGGTATAACACCTCTCCAGCTATTTAGACCATACTGTAAATGCTTTCAGTTAAATTTGCATACAAAATACAGCAACCAGTAATCTTAAAAAAGAAATAAGGATGACCAAGTGATCAAAAGATCCAAGTCATTCAATGTGTCAAATAAGAAACACTATTAAAGTTTGAATACAAGATATTTTATAATAACCTATGACTTCATATTCTATTCTTAACAAGCCAGAATGTTTAACTTAATTATTCACCCTTTCAGAATTCTTAAATTGTAAGCTTGTTTTCAGAGAGCTTACAAAATGTTAGCACAATAATTAATTTCAGTGTTTCAGTATAAAAGCCACTAGAGAAGTTAAAAGGGCAAAAGAATTTGAGTAGAATAATACTTTTTTACCATTTCTGCCTTTAACATTTTTGTCAGGTTTAGCAATTCTATTTTTCCTCTAAAATTTCCTACTCAAAATTAGTAACTGCATATGAAATACAAATGTTTCTAACATTTTACCCTGAATTATACTTAAAAGTTGCCAAATTAAGAGAAATTTGCTGACAAAATTGCTCACGAAAAACCACAAAGAAATAGCAATTCATTGCCTCAATGATTATCACTATAAGCTGATCAAAAATTCCTAATTGTTGGCTCCTTAAACTGAGATTGCCAAAGAGGCTGTCTCAGCATCTAAAACATGGCACTTACTGTGGCTGGTTTGGCACCCACAAAAAGGTCTATAAACAGACTACTCTTTGATCAAGACTTTTGATTACTGCTAGATTAGATTAGTTTTGAAGCCATACCAGAAAAGCTAAAAGTTTAATGATCCATTATTGCCAGTTCCTTCCCATGCAGTACAGCTCATACTGTACTTCTGAATAAGTACAACAGTAGATTGGACAACAATATGCAACAAGTACAACAGAATATATTAGATAACCAAAAAAAGTACAAAATTAAATTTCATTAAGAGTTCTAACGAAAAATCTTACAAATCAGCACTTCAGTATTTGCATTGAGTTTGTGAAAGAGAATAATAATGATAATTTTTAACAGGAATCACTAGCATGAAAATATTACAGCACACGTGCTAATTATACACATTTCATTACTGCTGAGAAATTCCCCATCTAAGGTTGATGTCCTTAACCCAATTTTTAATGTTCTTAACAACACTGCAAATTTGCTCATAACCATTAAGTAGGAAAAGAAGATACCATCTTATTTTGGGAATAAACAGTCTATCAGGACTTGGAAGATGTTCACTTAGTTACTTGAACAAAGAGAAGTTGGGCAAAAAATTAAAATTTCTATTTCAGTTGCCTCTTGATGAAATACAGGCAATAATACTACACAGGAGAGCTCTTCAAATTAAAGTGATAAAACTCATGTCACTATAAAAAGATATTATTATAATTTTTTGGTCATTTTTTATCAGTCCTATTTTTATTAATGTACATCAAATCTTTGGTGTTCAGAAAAAGAACAGATAAAGTGCCTTGAGAGACATTATATGAAAATTTACTATGTCTTCAAACCTTAATGTTCATAATTCTGATATTGCTCAAAGGAGTATTAGAGTAAAATAAACTCAAGGAGAACAGAAAAGAAAAAAGCAGATTATTCTTTAAAATTATGTTTTCTATAAAATGCATTTTGCTATGTATAACCATTAGATTAACTGTTGATGTGTAGTTACTGACAATGATGTCAGGAAGATTCCCTTCCAGAATGCTTCGAATGTTTACATGTTATTACACTGATGAAATATTTGATCCCCCAAACTTCTGAACACATGTAAATCTTCCTCAAATAACAAAGAACACCTAACACTACTGCTACAAATAACTGAATCAGACTATTGAGTATAATATGTTATTAAATACAACTAGATCAGACATGTTCTTTGCAGGTCACGTCCCTCAAATAATTCCTCTCTTCTCTACCCACAGCTGACCATCTTTCTCAAAGTCCTGTCAGAAACCAAAGTAGGTGGAAGATAGAGGAAACAAGAAGTATTTTTAAGTTCCCAAGAGATTCTCAAGGTTGGCAATTCCCTCAATGCAGTGCATGTTCAAAAACCACAGGAAGCCTCTTTAGCCAGGGCTAAGTTAATGCCGCTGGTTTTACCTTGGCTTGGTAAAGGCAGAGAACAATGAGAGAGGAACAAGACAGAGTGAGGAAAAGTTAGTGCCTTCCTTCCCTCTAAAGACCCAAAAGTTTCTGACTGGCCATAGTTAATTCTCCTCTGCCAAATCAGGACAGAATCTGCCAGCTGGTTGCAACATTCCCAAAAGAATCATATATATATATCCACTTGGTTTCATTCCCTTAGGAAAACAGCTTTACCAGACATCTATTTTTGGAGGGAAAAAAATGAGGTAAGAGGGAAAACCTTACATCTTTTGAGTCATTACTGGAAGGGACCTGAAGAACATGTAAACCCAGCATGTCCCAAGGCACTCAGTTTTGTAGTATTTGCTCACCGAGAGAAGATCCACTTTACAGTAGTTTGCTTACCTACACTAAATTAGCTTATTAGGTACAATTTCTAGCTGTTGAATCATGTAACCTTCACAGAAATCTCTTAAACACTGCCGTGTCTCAAGGCCAAATCCTTTCCTTGGGGGTTAGAGTGCAATTCCCATCCATTCTGGCACACCTTATAAATATTACATGAGAGGCATAGTGGAGAATTGAATGAATGTGTGCTGGATCTAAAGCCTGAACAGCTCAGACAAATCCATGTTGTCCTCCTGGCAAGAGGATTTCTAGGAAGTCGCTCTAATGGCTCTGTCCAGCATCAGACAGGCACATCTGGGCTCCTTAACTTGATCACAGAAGCAGATGAATAGGATGAAACCAGAATGCTTTAACTTTTCTCAAGTGCAGCCATGTTACAGTTTTTAAACTGAGAATCAAAACCTACATTTTTTCCATCTTACACTAATTCGTTGTGGTGAAAAGACAGTATCGTGTGAATGTCAGTCTCTTCTCCGAAGTAACAAGCAATAGGGCAAGAGGAAGTGGCCTCAAGTTGTGCTAGGGTTGGTTTAGATTGGCTATTAGGAAAAATTTCTTCACTGAAAGAGTTGTCAAGCATTGGAACAGGCTGTCTAGGGAAGTGCCTGAGTCGCCATTCCTTGAAGGTATTTAAAAGACATGTATATGTGGTGCCCAGGGACACGGTTTAGTGCTGGACTTTGCAATGTTGTATTAATGGCTGGACTCAGTGATCTTAAAGGTATTTTCTGATCTAAACTTTTCTGATTCTAATACAAGTCCTCAGTAATCTATTTGACACAGAAACAAAACACCTGGAGCAGGCAAATCCTTTTCTGATTTTACACACCACACTAGCATGAAATACACTTGCCAAAAATAAATTTTTAAAAGCCAGCAAATGTACGACATGTGTAACTGAACTTCTAAATTATTAATTGCTTCGTGTATATACACCTTACCCTGAAAACATGTTTTAAATGTTCTTCATCAAAAGGTATTTGCATTTTTTCAAGCAGCCTCATGCAACCCTCTAAATCAATGTTCCCACTCTGGAAATCATCCTGAACGACATTCCAAAACCATGTATGAGAGGTTAAGGAAGGTTCCAGCCAATGACATTGCCTTTCAATAGGGGAGGAGGGCGAGAAGTTTAATTTTGTTAGACCTAAGAAGCTTGATCTTCCTTTTCTCATACTCTAAAGCATCCTTTTCTTCTGACCTCTGAGAATGCAGCAGGCCCTGAGGTGTGCAGAAAGAGATTTTTGCTCTGTCCTCCAAAACGCTGAGGGCAGTGAGCAGAATGACTGACAGGAGGATGTGAAGGAGACCAAGGGGTGCTCAGGGTGCAGAAAGGGGTCCAGCGAGAGGAGGGAAATGTGGGGAGGCCGAGGGCATTGAGCAGCTGCAGGGAGCAGTGGGGAGTGCGGAGGAGCAGCAAGCAGTGTGTGCTCCCAGCGCTGTGCCCACACAAACATTACCAGCCTACCATGGCTGCTGCGCCTGGCTGCCCCAGGCCCTCCCTGCCACCCTCCCGGGGTGCCCTGTGTGCCTGGGCCACATCCAGGCCTGAGCGGAAAGAGACCTTTGTGGGGAGGCCTCAATGGCCGCTGTCACAGGGCAGGGAGAGGAGAGGAGGACAAGAAGGTAGCAGAGGAGAAGGATATCTGTTCTCATCCATGGTGGCTCTGCATCTCCGGCTGCAGTCCCTTCAGTGCAGTGGCGTTGTCAGCCCCTTGCTCTGGGTTCACAGCGGGCTCCTCATGCCACTGCTCCCTGTTGGGATGGCATGGAATGTTTGCGTCCCCATGCCTCCAGTGTCGCTGCAGTGCTGCTCTGGTGATGTCACAAACTGCAGGTGCCCACCATAGGCCCCTTCCTGCCACTGCTCCACCGCCCCGCCACCATCTTGTGCCCTTTCCTTCCCAGGCCCTGCCCTGAGCCGCCATCTCTCACCCTTAGGGTATCCCACACCCTGGCACATGCACCAGGCAGGAGCTGTGTGCGGCAGAGAGGCTGTCTGGAGGCTGGCAGAATGTGCTCCTGGGGAGTTCGGCCAGCTTGTCTGGGGTGTTTCTGCTCTGCTCTGAGGTGACAAGCTGGTGAGGCCGGAGGCTGTCACCATAACAACATCTTCCCCTCCAAATAGCCGGGAGCACTGTGCTACCAACCCGCTGCAGCAGCTTGGGGGGAAACCCCTCCTTTGACCCTTGGGGAAGCAGCCAGCTCCACGGCATGGTGTGATGGTGGATGTTGGGGAACGGCCAGAGGGCACCCCAAAGGGCTGGGAGGCCACCCGAGCTCCCGCTGCCCTGCAGGGAGCTGCCGCGCGCTCCAAAGCGGCCTGGGCAGGAGCAGCTGTCCGTAGCACGCTCGTATCAGCCTTCAGATCACCGCCACAGCCTCTGGAAGCCAGGCTGGGCTTTTGGCCTCATTCCATTTCCCACTCGTTTCGCAGGGACTCTTCTCCAGGCAAACGGCTCCAACGCTGCCAGCTCCCATGTAGCTGTCAGCAAGCCTGAGTGAGGCTCTGAACGTGACAGACCAGAATCTGCCATGGATCTTATGGAACTTGTGAAAGCTGAGGACACCAATTTTTGTATCGACATTCTGGAAAACATTCAGGTTTTGTCAGAGGATACATGGCGGGGAAATCTGTCGAGGAAATCCCTGTTGCTCACACTTTTATGAGCTGGAATAAACTATGGAACGATCAGCATCTGAACACCAAGGTCTCCAATGCTGGAGTGCCTCAATGCTTGTTGAAATGAAATCTTTGATACGATGGTCTAAATAAAAAAAGGGGAAAAAAACCAAAATGGAGTTGTTGAATTGATTTATTTCTGGATCATTCAGGAGAGTACAAGAGACTTCCATCAGTCAATCACCACATTAAAAATAATTCAGGTCTGTAGTGACTGGAAATAATTTGCTTGATTTTTTTCACTTTCTTCATATAATTTTCAAGTACTTCACTAGTAATGGTCAAAATGTCAAAGGCAGCACAGTGTTACAGGGGATGTAGTAAGCAAATTCTCACTTTCATTTGTAATTTCAAGCAAAATTATATTCACTTACGTAACTTCACACCAAATGAAACATTGATTTTAAGGAAGTTGATAAGGTAGATAGGCAAAGATATTGGGACATTATAACTAGATTTCTTTTCATTGCTACTGAAACGCTGTAAATTCAACCTTCAGTAATTGCTTGTGCATATATATCTGAATCCCTAATACAGGCACATGAACAAAAGGAAGATCTGGACATAGGAAGAATACATTTCTTATAGCTAGTGCAGAAGATATTTCAGGACTGACCAGGGATATATGCTGGATGTTGCAACATGAAAGAATAAAGTAATGCTATTTCCGCTGTCTCAGCATTTATTACAAAGGCCAAAGGAACATATGGTATTTTGGTTTACTTTCAAACTATGATTGTGATTATTTCCTAACATTTATCACAAATTCTTACCACCCTTGCTGTTTTCTAGAAACATAACTTTCAATTAGAGTTTCAACAGGAAGAAAGTTTAATTTCAAGCAGTACTGTAAACACTACACTTTTTAAAAATATTGATGTGAACATTTAAACTTTATTCTTACAAGTATCACATGTTTTTAATGTAAGCATAAGATTTTGCTGTTGTTCATCATGGCTGGTGGGAATTTCAGCGTCACGTGTATCAAACATGCCCTTTTGTAAATACTCATCTATGGTTTTATTGATTCACTGTTGACTGGCCATGATTGCTTTCATTGTCTTGGTTTCAAAATGTAGTAAAGATATAGGCATTGCCTTGGTTTTGGGGAGTAAAAACACCGTGCAAAGGTGGACATCTTCAGATTACTCTTTTGATGAGAAATGAAGATTTTGCATACATACTGCCCCCTGATTTGGGAGGTTCATTTCTATGTATATCTGGGTATGATAATTAATTTTCCAGAGAAATCAATGTACTTCAACAGGGAAAAGGATGGAGCATGGAGAGCATTTTCTGTGCTTCCTCAGTTCTTCACAGAGAGCTGTATTAGGTCATTCTCTTTTCACCCCACAGCTGCTACTGAGATCCATCCAACACCATTCCAGCCCTTGAGTGCCTATGTGGCTCCTGGAGTCCATTCAATGAGCAAGCAGCTGTCTTTACATGGAATGTGTGATTATTTCTTTATTGAAAGTAAAAGTAATTTTATTTAAAATGTTATACAACCCAGGGCTGCTGTAATGAAGATGGCCTGTTGCGAGTGTAGCTCATGTCTGCAGTACAAAATAATAGATGAAATTCTGGACACAGATTTAAGTGCTAACAGAAACAGGTATATACCACTAGAAATTCTGGGTTAGGAAAAAACCACTTTTTTCAAACACAAATATTGAACATGAAAAAACAATAGGGAACTGTAGAGAACAATGAAAAAGACTAAGCAGTTAAATGACTTTCAGTTTCAACATTTATTCCACCAGATCAATCCCTTATGAGATGCAAATATATGGCATTTTGCAAAATACTGTTTGGTTCTGTAGAATAAAATTCTCTCTTCTTTAAAATGCAGTTTCTATATGGCTAAACTCTAGCAAGGAGTGTAATAATTTTTTAAAAACCCATTTAATATTGTAGGATTATACAGTCTTCCTATCTTCCCTCTCAGTCTACCTTTGTGAACTTTTCATTTACTTTCAATTTTCTTTCTCTGTAAAAGAATTTGTGAAACCAGAATCTGCGAAACCAGAATCTGCAACAAAAGGTGCTCAGAAGGATGGAATTTTGGCAGAGTCAGTGTTCTGACCTGACTGAAAATGCTCACTCATTTTTTTCAAGGCTATGAAGTTAATCTGGAAAAGGTAATTACCAAACAGGCTTTTTTTGGGTACAACTTAGAAAAAGTTGTACAAGGATGTACAAGGATGAGCTACAGAATTTTCTTTTTTTAAATTTCTTTTGGAAAGTCGGGGAAGAATAAACATTTTGAGAAGAAACTGAAGGCGTGCAACTCCGGGGAAAACTTCACTGAACTTTTATTGATACACTTTCCCTACTCTGCATGTCTTTGATATTTAGTTGCAACTGCTTGCTTTTTTGTCTATGAGAGATTTTTTGTTGTTGCATAGGGAATACATGCCAACTTTCATTATCCTTATTCCTAAAATAGCCTTCCTTTTCTCTGTAATGCTTTGAAAACTATTCACATTCTTATAGCTTGCGAATCCATCTCTTTTTATTTTCAGTTCCCTGTATTTGAACAAAAGAAATTAAGGATGGGCATACATATATATTTATATATATATAACAAAAACAAAAATTCAAGTTGTCCAACCATATCAAGCAGCAGGTTTCCACTGAAGCCAGGAGTATAGCATATTTGGAATTGAAACTCTGCCCTATTTGCAATCATAACTATCTTCTGTTAAAGACTTGCTTTGTGCCTGCAAAAATACATTATCTTCAAGTATCTTTTTGTTCTTCTTATCTTTGGTTGTTACTGAGTGGCCATGGTTCTTTGTCACAAGGAGAAGATGACCTGCTCCATAAGTTCAGAACAGTTACACAAAGAGGTGCAATTTTCTTTCAAAATAAAATGGGAATTTTGTTGAAACTCTGCTCCTCCATTTACAGGCTTGCAGACTCATTGGAATCACCAAGTTGGTACAAATGTACCTGAGCCAAATTGGCTTGAATTTTTTATTTCTGACAATAGTTTTGAATCTATCATTAATTGTTGCTGTAAAGAAAATTGTAATTTTTACTATGCCAGTAACATTAGAGTTTAGCTTAGACTTAATTGTCAGCTTACAGCTACATTAAAATTAGAAGACACTTAGTATTTGGACAGGATATTTAATGTTCACATTATAAAGTTTGCTTCATGTTTTGCTAGTACTACAGCCGGTGGAAAACCTATCAAAATGAAAATAGCGAAACAAGCTTAATGATTTCATTTTCAAATATATGTCTGGAATTAAAAGTAAATTTCTTTTTAGTTTCAGAATAGATAGACAAATCTATAACAGGCAATAAAGACTCCAGTAATCTCTTGGCAGAAAGCAAAGTCTATCAATATTCATAGTCATTGGAAGAAATTAATGTTTTTCTCTTTACATTTTCCAAAAATTCTTTCTTTGCTTCATCCACAGAATGGAAAAGACAATTTCTGTAAAACAAAGCACCCTGTAGTCTCTACTAAAATCTCCACTGTATTCTTTACTCCCCATTCCTTTTCACATTGTAGGAAATAAAGGAAAACCTGATTTTGAAACAGAGGGAGTAAAAATGAAGGAAATCCAAAGAACCTTCTGTCAAGTGTCTCTCTCTCACTGAGCTCAAACCACCAATACATTAACGCTGCAGCTATAGTAACATTAAGTTCAAGGATTACTTTCCCTTCTACAGTAAGAATGGTTTAAAGTGTTCCAATAAATCTGAAAAAGAAGATTTATTACATGCCAGGTACAAGATACTTTCTAAGTTTGTATGTCAGTATGCCATTCCTGCCCAAATACTGAATTTAATAGTTCTTTTTAATGAAAGCTTCAGAGTTATAAAAAATGTGGAATGGCTTCAAAGAGTCACTATTTCAAAAAATAACTGTTTTGAACTATTTGAAAGCATAGCATCCTGGGGTTCTCCAAAGTTACGAAACATGTTTGTTATAGAAAGACTTGGGTATTGCCACCATACAAAATTGAGGGAATAAAAGCCATCATCATCATCACCGTCATCATCATCATCATCATCATCATCATCATCACCATCATCATTATCATTAAAACAGATGCACCATGCTGTTAGGTCATTAATGTAGTCAAGTATCCTTGAATGGAAAAAGGAACTACTACACATCCTTAAATTAATAACCAGAAAATATCGTGTGATTGTGGGATCCTAATAAAATCTGCTGCTAGTGACAGAGATTGCAGATTAGACCTGTCTAGGGGCTCTCCCTGTGTATGTTCCCAGAACTGCATATTAGACACATTCTTAGGGGAATGGAAGGCCAGTGTCTAGATTAGATTAGAGAGAACAGTAGTTGGCTCTAAATAACTAAGGTAGCGATTAACGTAATTATATGTGACATGGGTGCAAACCAGCCATGATCCCAAATGAAACTCTCTTATAGTTAATGCAAGTTTGTTTCACAATATGAAAAAGTGTTAAGAAACAATACATTTTCTCTCCTTGTTGGAATTTAGAATTTCAGTAGAATTTGTAAGACAAACTTACATCCTCAAGCACGTTGCTGTGTTCTCATGTATGACAGCTCTCTTTTCTGCAAAGATTCAAGATCTACCTACAAAGATCACAGATCCGTGCACCAGCCCCTGGCAAGCCTAAAGCTATTTAGGTGTTCTCATCTTCACTGGCAGACAGCAAAGGATCAAAAGCCTTTGCTTATTCACTTATTCATTGCTTTTTCTTAAACACATTTAGTTTATTCTTAAACAAAACAGGTTTAGAAGCCCAAGGAAGAGAAGACATGGAGTAGAGTGCTGCTCATGTAATTTTACTGTTATCTGACTTCTCAGACACAGCCTGCAGTGTAAAGGATTTACACTTCAACCCAAGTAAATGGAGCAGGCCATACTAAATCCTGTACATTCAAATAAGATGAAAATATGAGTTTGTGTTCACAGTCATCCATGTTCATGGCTGGAGTGTGTCACAGTGGCCCATTCTGGCATTAATCCTCCAGTCATTCTGCCTGGGCACACGGTGAACTGCCCATTTCATATCGCTCATTTTTTGCCCACCTACTCACATTTCTTTTCCCTTGGAAGTGAGTGTTTAATTTGGGGTTCTGTTGGGACAGGAGGTTGGGACCAGCTATTGGGGAATGTATCAGATTCTGCGAATTTGATGGTTGAAAGAGTCCAAGTTCCTCTAAAGCCTAAAAAAAACATATAGCCTACAAGCCGCTTCTGTTTGAGTGGGGAATTGACAGCTAAACCACCTAGAGACTGGTTTCAGGGTTAAAAAAAGTAGGTTTCAATAAATGTCTTTGGTTTCAGATACAAACACTTTGTTTCTGAAATGAAATAATCGAAGGGAAGATGAACAAATTATTGGGGGTGGGGTGAGGGGACGGTTTGTAGAGTTTTGGGAATTTTTTACCCTTCATTGAAGGTACTGTTAATAGAATGTCCTCTGAGAAGCTCACCACTCAGAAATCAGGCTCATAGAGAAGTAGAAACTCCTGTACATGACTTGAACAGCTGTGTTGTCCTTTATGTACCATGGACTCCATTGATCTTGAAGCAAGTGTCATAGATAAGTTACCTTCAGGACCAGGCATGTTCCAAGTCATCAAGTTTCCTTATGGTGTCTTTCTTGCTTTATAGCATTAAAGAGATGAAAAAAGTGGGGTTTGTTTCCAACGCTTATGAGTTCATTAGTAAGTATCTTTTACAAATCCCTGTGATTATTTTTGAGAAAAAAACATTGCCAGTTCACTGAAGATATGAATTTTATTTAAGAAGTATATTTCACACAAGACTTCCCATTTTCAACTTACTTTAATTACATAGTCATTAGAGACAGATATGAGAAGCACAGCTTATTTGAAGTATTTATTATTCATTCTTGTATTGTTAATGAATCAATGCCTGAAGCACATTTGCAGTAAGAAGTCACCTTCTTGTTCATCAGTTTTTCAAGTCCATGAAATAAATGTGATTGCTTCAGGTACTGTATTACATAGATTCAGTACCATTGCTTTCCATACATAAAATCTACATACAAATTTATTCTGTTCTTCTTTCTTAAATAATTAACATTATCAACTAATACATTCTTGCTCAGACCAGTTCCTTTAGTAATTATCATCGAGTGTGCTGCAAGTCTTCACTGAGCAGCTATAGTTTATTCTTTTTCTTTCCATCAAAAGGTCATTTTAAAGACACATCGACAACATGCTTTCTGTGATCTGTAAGCCCTGCAAGAACCAAGCTGTTATTTCAGCCTCTGGGCTGTAGTTCTATATGCCTAAATCCATTATAAAATATGGATTTATCTGAAACCAATGGAAAGCACAATTAACATTTTGGTATTTGGTGTGCGATCATTTGTTTTCTGTTATCAAAGTTACATAGGCTGCCAAATGCATGATACTGATTATGAGACGAATTGTGCTTAAAAAGCAGGTTTTTTCAAAACAACCTGCTATTTCCTGTGAAGTATTCATGGGGAGAAAGAGAAGATTAAAATGCATAGGCTCTATTTTGCCTTCAGCACTTTTCTGGCTCCTCTTTAAAAGTCCCAGTTCAACAAAGTACTTAATTGTTTGATTAATTACAATCATTTGACTCTTTCTATTGGGAGGAGTAGGATGATATAGGTACCACGATGCTACAGTTGGTTACATTTGATCATACAAAATGAAGGACCTGATAAAGAGAACAGCAGAAATATTCTCTTGACTGTGAACTTAGACCGGCCTGGAGAAAGTTCCTCCAGACCAATTTCCAGTCCTTCGCTCAAATCTGGTTTATACCTTGATTTACATTATCCTCCTGCATTTTTTTGTTTTAATCTATGAAACATGTTGATCCTAAAACAATTCATTTTCTTTAATACCACTACATCCAAAAATGTTTTGAAAAGTCTAGAAGCTTCAGTAAATTAAATGCTAAGCATTTATTTTGGCTCTAGTCAAATATACAACAGTCAAGGAAAGCACCTTGGCCATTTAAGCTCTGAGTAAGAGTGTTCAATGTCTTCTGAATTTGAGGATGTTCAACTGTGTCTCATTCTTCCAGTGGAGTTCCCTTACAGCTGTAAGAAACTGTATTAATGTGTGTTAGAGAATGAGCAATTTGTGGGCATACAAAGAGCAAGATTAGCATATTTCATGACATAGCTGGAAGGTAGCTGGAGAATTGCATTTTGGTCACTCCTACTCTACTAGAAAGACACAAAACCAAATTCTTTAAAGTTCCTATACTACTTTAGTGGATTTAATACAGTGAAATCCTGTTTAATAATGAGGTTAATGACCATAATGTCTTGAGAAAGTAAATTCATGAAGCACTGTGAGCTGATGAGATTCTACAAGAGTGGGGGCTACTTATGTGTTTTCAGATAACAGGGGGGAGGTAGGAAATTAGGTGCAGAATGAAGGTCAAAAAGACCTTGGATTTTTGCTTGCCGTAGCATCTTTATTTTAAAATTTTGGGTTGTCCAGGAATTTTTTTAAAGCAAGGTTTAGTATAAGAATTTCCAATATAAAGGTAATTTCTGTCAATTCTCTGAACACATAGGACCAGACTAGAAGAGGTGAAAGCATTCATTTGCAAATTTACCTCTGCAACAGAGTAGGTAATTCCAGTGTTTAATTCCCATTGATATTGACACAGTATTTTTATAAGCAAAAAGTTGAAGTGGAAACAAAAAGACCTCAATATATTTATCATAAAATTCTGCAGTCAAAAGTGACTTTGATGCTTCTGTTCCTGTTTCATTAAGCTCCTCATAGGCAGTATAATCCTGATAATTTCAACTCCCTAGAAGAATATTCTCTGTTTCATTTCCTTCTAAAAGACCAAATTATTAACCATGTCATATTGTAAAATTGTCATCTAAAGACTTCATGATGTGCTAAGTAGAAACGAAATTGCCAGGGGCTGTAAGCTCTGGGTCAAAGGACGATTGTTTGTAGCTCATTAGTATGATGTGGTGAAATCTGAAATTATATTAAATGTTTGTTTAAGATGTAATTAGTGAAGAATTTATGCATTTTCAAGTATTCCATGCAGATCTGTAGTCGCATATCAACAGAGGCAGAAATGCTTTCTTGGATGCATTATTTGCCTCATCCAGAAGCAGGAAAACAATTCAAAAGCCAAAAGATATCGCTCAGCATGCTTGCTATTTTTTTTCTTTCTGTTATTTCTCTCTTTACTCAGCTGTGCAACCCTGACTGCCAATTTGTGATTTTACAGGAGAGCTCAATTCAGTCTGTCCTGTCCCCATTCTGCCGTTTGATGCCTGAAGAAAATTCAAATACAGCCCGAATTCCCCTCATGACTTTGGATTGTGTAGGCCAGGAGTCAGCTTCCAGGCTGGTGTGACGCAAGCACTGAGTACCCCAGAGGCTCTTTCTCATGAGCATAGGCTAAAGCCTTGATGATCTCTTTGCTCAGACTGGTAAGAAGGAGAATAAAGACTTCACACAAAAGATTTCAGCTGACCTCCTCATTTTGTTGTCAGGGAATCTGACATGAAATAGGAGATGGCACTTTCCCCTTGGGAAGTTGGTCTTAATGCCTGTCTCTCCCCAGGCACACACATCACCTGAGCTGCATGCTCAGCCTTGTGGTTCAACCTCTGTCTAGGGCTCTGAGCAACCCCTACTTCCTCGCTTTTTAGCAAACTCTGGGCGCAGACCTTCACACCAAACATTCTTCTTCAACGTGTCAGGTGGAAAGGATTAAGATCCTGTTTTCCACCAATACACCGAAAGGACAGAGAGCTTGGCATGTAGCCCAGTGAATGTCAGTACCCACAGCAGAAAAAGAGAAATGGAAGGAGGCAGAAAAAAAGATCTAAGTGTGCTGGGGGGACAAAGAGTGCCTGTTCTTAGAGTACAGTAGTGCCTGACGTGTTTATGGTAAAAGACACAGAATACAACAGATGCAGGGCTGATATATTTCTATCAGATTTTTGATATAAGGATTTTGGATAGCAGCTTCTACCAAGTGTGGATCTCCCATTTGTTTGTGATTAAATCCTTCTAAAATCTTTTCACAACTGATCTTGGTACTGGGATATCCAAACCCTGATCAGCCTTGTTCTTGAACCACATTCATTCCTGCTTTGCCCAAAGAGCTAAAACCTAGGCTAACAAGATTCCATGCACTGTGGAGCTACTGCAACTCGGCATGATTTGGGAATTCATGCTGGATCTCTGAGAGAATCTCCAGCTGTGCTGCACAGTATAACTGTGCTGGCACTGATGCAGCTACCTCAGGGGTCACTGAAAATGCGTTGTGGGCTTGAAATGTCCTATATAGGACAGGACTGACCTGCCAAATAGATTTTAGGGAGAAAAAAAGCCTAGAGATACATCTGAAATATAAAGTGCATATGTGTATGTGTATATATATGAATATATATTATATATATATAAAACAAACATAAAGGGTATGGGTGTTCAGATATATAAACTTTCGGATTAAATAGAGCCAACAAAATTAGGATACCTAAATATCATAAAAGGGCTAAACTCTAACTCCCACACAGGATGCAAGTTGCAGTCACTTATTCAATGTTGAATGCTGTATCATTGAAGATGCAGTCTATGTAGATTTCAGATAATCCTCACAAGAATCAAGGGTATAGTGAAAGTCATATTTGAGGAATTATTAAAAAATAAATGTATCTAAGCAAGATGAACCTCAGTGCACTGGGTACATCTGTATTATGCTACACATTTCAGGATAATAGAAGTTTTCCTTGGAAAGAAAATAATATAATAGTTGGTTGACAGGTAAACTTTTTCCCTGGTTGCCAAGTAGATTTACAAGAATGCAGTTTAAAATAGTGTCTTAGCTATAGTATCTAATATAATTATAGGACATCGAAGCTTTATAAGCAGCATTCCTTGGTATCTGCATACTTTTTTAGAAAAACAGCAAATACTGTGCTTTTCAGAATAACAGCCTTGGAAAATGCTATCTGATCACTTAAAAAATTGGACTCAAAACAACTTTGACTGCAGATTGCTGTAAATATCTCTAAAAGCAGAGTTACTACATATAAACTTACTGTAGCTCATGATAAGAATCTATCCCACATTAAATCTATCCCACTTTCATATTTAATCTGTTTACAAAAAGACATTACTTATATAAATAAAGACATCTTCAAAAACAATATTTGATTCAAATTTTGTTCTTTATATTAAAAGAGTATTTAAATTCCTCAGCTGTGTCAAGTCAGGTGAAATATGTTGCTAAAAGCTTTCAGACTGAGTAAAGGCTTGTGTATTATATGAGTTTTGTAGCTATGACAATGCCCGTGTAGAAACCTAGACAGAAGGAATATGAATATTTATTAAAGACATGTTTATTCTGCTTAAAATAGTACTGCATATTGTCAAAAATTCCTGAGAAGAAACTGCCCTTGTACCACTACCATCCTGAGCCTGCATGCATCCTGTGTGAAGCCACATCCTAATGAATTAGTGCAATGATAGAGAAACGCTTGCAATTAGGTACACAGAGCAGCCAATACAGTGTGGCTTCTTGTGCAAGGGTAAACAGCATCAGAAGAATCAGCTTCCACCCGTGAGGGGAGTAAAATTGTGCCAAGTCATAGTTCAGTCCAAGGTGGGAGAGGAATGAAGCCTGCCCAAGAGGGACAAGGTGGAGTTAGTATTAGAGCACTTAATGGTCACAGTGCTAGAGGCACAGTCCCACAAGTGCTGGACAGAAGCAAAGTCTTCAGACAGCCCATAAATAGTGAGCAGATTGTTTCCAGGTTTAGGAAGGATCTCCCTTGAAATTGCATCTACATTACACTGAGCAGGCAGAAAATCTCTACTTTGTTTTTAGTACTCCTTTGATAGCAAGCTACACAGCCTAGAGGAGCAGGAATGAAGTGTATTACAATGCACAGGGGTAAAAAGTTTGTGAAGGATAAAACAGGGATGACTAGGGACGAGAAGTCTGAAAAAGGGAAGTTGGAAAAGTACTGGAGGCAAATGGATTTTGTAGCAGCAGCCTTGCCTGTAGCTCCTGAATACTACTCTGCATTTTGCTATAGTTCATCTTTGAATTTAATCTACTGATTCCATATAATTCTGAAATTCAATTCATAATAACCTCCTATTCACTATAGCCTCCTATCTCATGGATATCTCCATATGTCAATATTATTTGCATATGTCAATTTGCTACGACCTTTTCCTTGGTTTACCAAAGTGACAGACATTGCACTCTCTAGATAAATGATCCACTCCTATGCATGGAGAAATATTGATGTTGATTATGGTTTCAGAAGTCTTGTTTTGATCCATTTGCTCTTTAAAAGTTGTGTCTAAATTTTCTGTTCAAGGAACAATATGTTGGAAGCAAAGCAGTGAGATGTTTACCCCTATGTATTTGTACTTTCTGATACATTCTTTAACTGCTCAATCACACAGTAATTATTTTCTTCTTGCTTGGCTGGTGTGTTAGTTAGTTTGGTTTGCATAAGAGTCCTGTTTCTCTATTACCTTTTTATATTTCTTTGGATTCCATAAACTTGGATAGACTTGACATTTTCTCCTTTTCTTGACATGTTAAGAAAAAGAAGTAACTTTATTTTGAGGTGGGCCATTTTTAAAATAGTTTAAGGAAAATGCTATTGCTGTATAGCACAACAGAATAGCACAACTTAGTATCCCTGACTTGATCATCAGGCTATCAGCCCCAATTCACTATATGCAATTGTTTGTTATGTCTTTGTGTACTTGAATGATCACTGCAAATTCTCATTTCTGTCATCAATTAAACAGATTATTGCGGATGGAAAAAAAATGCAGTTAAACTACGAGATTTCAGCAGCATACACCCTCAGATTTTAAGTTACTGGATGTAGGCTTCCAGTCTCAAGATGATGGAATATGTTTCGGGAAATTGATTCTGTTCTCATTTAAGCCAAAGGACCTTGCTCTTTCTTCAAAAAGATTTATTACAAAGGATGTAGAAATTCAGATGAGTTTCCCTGAAAATTTAGATCCCACTCGCTGTTGCACGAGAGTCTTATCACAGAAATCCCTAAATGTTGCTTCAGATCTCCACTGTACTTGTGGGGTCTGTATTAGGGCGCACGAGATTGTGGCCTAACCACAGAGAGGAATCTTCTGCTGTACTGACTGCTGCTTTGGTTAAACCAGGAAAATCTATATTCTATATTCCCTCTAGAGATTAAAATCTAAAGGCTGTAAAGGCTGAAATGTCTAATCTACACAGTTTAAAAACCACACATAAAACTTCGCAGATTGTTAGGTCTCTTTTAAACAGGTGAGGTAAGTAAAAGAAATTTTATCATCACTTGTTATGCTTCCACATATATCCATTTAGGGATATAGAGGGAAGGAAACAGCGATGAAGTTTCACACTTTACACAGTATAGCATGGGAGACAAAAGCTATCACAGAGAAAGCTGGGGCACAGCCACTTGCCCCAGGCCATGCCCTATTGCTGTGAGACTCACTCTGAACTGATCAGTAAGCTGGACATGTACACCCTTGCATACCTCTCCTGCTTTTCCAGCTCCTAAAGGGGGAAGAAAATGCATGAACTCCAACCTCACCATCTCTTTCTGTTGCTGTTTCTCTGCCAAGAAAGCAAACAAGGAATAGTGAGTGCTCACAGAACATGGCGATGTGATTTGATTCTGTACAGGATGTACAGCTGAAAAGTCTCCACTTGTGTTTGGGAAAAGCCAGTAGTAACCGAGGCTCAGAACTTTTAAGGTAGGAATATTTTAAAAACAATTACTCAAATTGTTGGTTTCTTTTATGAACTGGAAACCTGTGGCCTTTATTTCATCTGCTTGTGTGCAATTAAGGATTGCTTCTGCTTTTGTTTGTGCAAGCAGAAGGCCACCTTCCCCTAAAATATCAAACAAAGGCTTCTAAGAGTTTGTCTATCTGACATAATTAATTCTTATTCTTCCATAGGGTTAGGATATTGCAAATGGACTTTGGCCTTGTGAGACAGAAAATACAGGATGGAACGAAGAAATCCTGAGATATCCAGAAAATCATCTTGATTTTTTCTGCTTGCTTATACCTGGAAGACAGGAATTTTCATCTTTAACAGGACTTGAATAATTAAATCATTATTTTAAACCAAAGGCTGCTAAATATGCTCATTTTTAGGGAGGAAGAAATGTAGTCATTCCAAGAGATGATATCCCAGAAATCAGTCCTTTGTTTCTGAATTTCAGCCAGTCATCAAATGTTTGGAACTATAGCCTTCAAAGTGTTGTATTCTCACTTATTATGGACAGACACATATCAAACCAAAACAAGAATAAGATGATTACCAAAGGCCACATAAAATGTATTAATGTATTTCATCAACTTTTCAATTTGTTGGTTCCCAAGGGTTCCCATACAGAGTATTTTTTCTAGCACTGCTGTCAAAGTGGTGAGTGGATCTCCACTATTCATAAGGCAGGTGACATCATACTATTCTGAATACTGAAAAGGAGGCTGAAGCAGAACTTTAATCCTGTTTTTGTCTTCCCTGTCCCTTTCACAACGCCTCTGTGTTGTGAATCATGGTAAGTTTAGTTTGCAGATCTTTGCTTACCAACAATAACCCAAAGTGCAATTTCATTTTGAGATCTAAATACAGAGAAAATCCAAAACAAAGTTAATTAAAAACCAAAGTTAGTTACACAAACAGACCTTTTTGAGATAAAATTGTATTTACAACACAGAAATCGTTTGCTCACGTTTGGTTTTCTTGAAGAACTTACCTTTACTCTTGTCTTATTTGAGAGATCCCCAGAGGCGTTGCAGCATAGTGAGATATTTTCCTTGTTGAAATCTTGTTTGTTGTGATTTGTCATCAAGAACTCACTTGTGGATAAACGTACTATGTTTCCCTTTTGTCCCTGCCTAGATGGTCATAACTTATATGATCAGAAGGATCATTTCTGCTTGAGAGAAGCTGTCTCCATTTCATTCTAATGTAAATCATGTTTACATCTAACTCAGACATCTTAAAAGCACTCTAGTTCTCTTCCATGTGTCTTTCTGACTCACCCAGATTGCATCCTAGTAAATTTATTGTCTTCTCTAATTTCTTTATGGCATCTCATATTTATTTAATATGAGCATCTCTGAGTTTTCCAAGGAAATATGGCATTGATTCTCTCGTATCGTCAGCCCTTTTCCCACAATACATTACACTGTACTAGATGCAACTACTGTACTGCATTTGTTCTTTCACCCCCCCCCCAAATTAATAGGTCATTATCCTAAAATTTATAATTAGCCATATTATTCAGTCAGTTTTACATCAGGAATTGTCTGTTCCCTTTTGCCACAAGCAGTAGTGCCCAGGATTTCTAAAATAGACAGTAGAGGAATGCACTGCTGGCTGATTTCCCCAAGCAAGAAGAATAACATGTCGAACCCAAAATATCCTCAGACATCATTTGCATTTCATCCAAAAAGCTGCAAATAGTCCAACACCAAACAGCTGCTTTGCTGTAACCCTTCTGATAAGGCCTCCCACAGCCCAATAGTTCTTCTCCAATTCTACCACAACCACCAGTCCAAATGAAGCAACTTACTTTATGGAACTGACTTTTTTTTGGTAAGTTCTGCTATTCTTGACAGAAGCTGTTTGCTATGATAAGATTGATACAAAACTCTTCCACAGGGTTCAAGCTTCTGTTCCTAAAATCATCTCAAAAAGTAGGGTTTGACAGGAATGTTCTTAGCAGAAAGTTGAATAGCTGTATGACAGGGTATTAAAGGTAACACACATTTTAATATTTCCTATTTCAAGCTATTCTGTTATATTTTTGAAACTTTAACATAGATGAAGATGTGTCTGATTGCTCTCTCATAGACAAAATCAATATAACATTGAGGAATGAAAAGCTATTCTGTTTTTCCTTGTTACCTCAGCAACTTTATACAGAAATACTTTACATTTTTTAAAAGAGCTCCTATAAAGAACAACTATTTTCCTGGAACTAAACTTACAGTGATAATTTTCTGTGATACAAAGAAAATTACTGTAAGCTGATGGAAAAGATGGGATGTGGAACATTATGTATTTTGCCCGATGGCTACTGTCTGTAGGGCTGCTAGCAATACTTCACTGATGAAATTACTATAAATATACTGAAAATTGTCTTTGAATAGACAGTACTATATTAGGAACTGTGAAACAAATGCTATGGGTTTTGTAATAGGCATAACTGGGTCTGACTTGGGATGGAAGAGCGCTGACAAACCAATTTGCAGACAGATGTGTGGGAAGACACATCATATGTATGCTGAACAATTCTGCTATGCCATTTTGTACAGAATAAATCTGGGTGTAAGTATTTGATAGAACAGCAAAGCACAGGGAAACCGATGCCTAAAATTAGATAATCTGATTCTTGTTTGAAGGTGGCTGGCAAAAAAAGCTGGTGTGCAGAATAGTTTGCCTCAAATTTGTTAGAAAACACTTGGCAGTAGTTACCTGCATTATGCATATGTTCACTGAAATATTCTATTTCCTTGCCAATATAGTTTTGGATTTTTTAAAAGATGGTATTTTTTGTGTGTTTTGTAAGACCCCCAGAGTTATTTTACAGTGCTGTGTATTCTTGCAATCAAAGTAACCACAAATTCTGCCTCTAAAACCATCCTCATTCAGCTGACATTCCTGCACAACACTCATTATTTGTCATAATTCGTGTAGACCTGTCTTCATGTGCTAAAAGAAGTAAAAACCAACAAACATAGTTTATATCCACCAAAAGTTTCTAACCAATCTGTTAGATATGAAAGTTTTAAAAACAATAGCTGTTGTTGATTTGGGGTTGAGTTGCAAGGGTGAAAAGACAGATCATGCAACTCTTTAACAAACAGCAGATCAGATTCATTGCAATGATCTCATCAGCATGAAAATGAACAAAAGTCAGTCTTTTGTCTAATACACTATTTTAAACATAGGTCTACAACATTATATAAAGAAATAGGAGCTTATTTCTCAGAAAAAAAGCGCTCCCCACTTTTCTGGTTGTTTTCTGTATGATTTTACCTAGATATAAATCCACAATAATTATCAAAATTGCTAGCAATTGGTACACATGATGTTTCACCTTGGAATGTTTATAAGTTGGGGTATCTATATTTGTCTTCGGAGTCCTAATGCTTTTCATAGGTGGGAGAAGCTTCAGCCTTATAGCAGCGAATGAATTTTAAAGAAGTGCTTCTTCAATTTCAGCTATGACACAAGTCATTCCTTTTCAGCATAGCTGAGTGTCAAGGTTATGGTAATAGCTATCAATTCAATGTTTTCTGAAAGGTACTCATGGAGAATGATTTAAATCTTGATTTTAAATCACATGCTGTCCTTCAGTATTTGTGTGGTGGGGAACTTACATGACTTCTCTGCAGAATACTGCATCCTGTCAATCCTTGAATTCAATTCGTGACGAACATAGCTTGCTCTGAAGTACTCATAAAAAATCCCACTGGCTTCCAAATTTGACACAGAATGCACTGAGATTATTTAAATAGTTAGTCTCCCATTATTTTTATATAAGTGCATTAAGCACACAAGTTTGTACTTTAAAGTGCCCTCCATGGACAACACAGTAAATGAAAGATATGGATTTACAAACATGTCCTAAATTATTTGCTCATTTCTTTTGGCTGTGTTCTGCTCTACAAGTTTGATGCTTACATGGTTTGTAAAAAATCATGTATTGATATTAAATTAGAAATTAATGCCTTTCTGTAATCCCTAAATGTGAGTTACTATTTAAAATGCATTAATATTCAGTGAGTTCCAAACAATACAGATAAATCTGGTACCAACGAAGAGCATTTTCCCTTTTCTCCCGCACCACACTCCCATATAATAGATAATGAGATCAAAAATTTGGGTCCATGGAATTTCAGGGCAGAAAAGCAGAAGATACAGCAGGAGAAACGAAAAATTTGTATTAAAAAAAAAGTGCAATTCTTTATATGAAGATTAAGTTTAGCTAAAACTTATTGATGCACTATTTAATGCTGCAAAAAACATTACAACATTATTTATGTTTTGAAAAGCATTAAAAAATTCTCATTTAATTAACACGATAACAATGTAAAAAACTAATCAACACAATGATACATTAAAAAACTTGTATACTGGATCTGCACACTACCTTACAAACACTGTCATTCTGAGTAGATATTTGGGGAGAGTTTATCAAGTGTAAATAGAGAGGGGTTTCTTTTAAAATTTTCTCTCTTCTCTGGTTTTCCTACCTTATGCATTTTGGTTTTTTACATTTTGTCTTTTATTGCTCTGGGCAGTGTTTCTGAAGATTGTGCCAAAGCTGAGGCCTATTTAAGTTGTTTCCATTTAAATGCATAAAAGTAAATAATTTCCTGTTATGTAATTATTGTCACTCCAAATAGCTGTGTCTTTGTGATTTGCTTTATAACTACTGTCACTTTGCAGAGGCTACCAGGCATTCAAATACTGTAGTCTAGCTGAGAGCTATCATTAGCAAATCAAAGCAGATGTATTTGTATGTGTATTTTTATTTCTCAGTCCTCAGACTTCTCTGCACTGCTGCTACTTTAACTTTTGACTCCTGCTAAACCATTAGTCTGCCCAGTAGAAAATGTTTTGTCTTAATACTGACATTATTTTAGCAAGTACTTTCCTAATATTAGGGATGGAGAAATTGTGCCTACAACGATTTTATATAGCCTTCAATAAAGCCCAGTGTCATAGCTATGATTCAGTCGAATTTGTCTCAGTCATGCTCTCGAGAGACTGCCCTCATTCCTGTTCCCTGTATTTCTCCCTGTGCCAAGAGCATTCCTTTCCCAGGCGCTGCTCATCCTCAGGTGAGGAGCCGCAGCAGATTTGCCTTTAGTGAATACTGCTGCTTCCCACCAGAATATAATTGCTGGAAATTAGATTTCCTTGACCATTTCATAAAATTTCCTTACAAAACTATTTTTATCTCATTTAGGAGGAATCCTCAACAAAGGAATCCTTGTGATTATGAGTCCTTGAAGTGAGATGTATGAGATGTGATTTAATAAGTGCTTCAGCAGGGACCAGAGAAAATGACCCACATATTTTGGGCCATGGCTCCCCGTCTGTGGAATGAGGAGGAAATAACCTCCTCCTTTTAACCTTTTGTCATCTGTTTGGATTGGGATGTAGGTGCTGCTTTGCAAATTATAGGTCCTCCTTTCAGCTGGAGGAACTTTAGCAGTGAATTCATTACAAGGGTCAGGAGTTGTAGGGACAGATATTAAGCTGATTAAACAGAGCAGAAGCATCAGTCATTGAAAGGGCAGAAGATTTCTAATAGGCAATTTTCCCTGAAAAAACGGGAAGAAGAGCATGCTCCTGTGCAATCACACCTACTCATTAACTCAGTAATAATCATATCTTTGGCTAGTGAACTCCTTGCATTTCAGACCTGGATTTTATTTAACTGTGAATACAGCCATTATCAAGACTCACTCCTCTCTCCTCAACTGACTTTTTAGGCTCACTGTAGTGATAAACCTAAAATAGGTCGATTTTTGCATCCTTCTGAAGTCTTCATGCACTAAGATCATCAAACTTGTGTCACTACTGTATTTTTACTGTGACGCTGACACTGCAGTGGGTAGGTCAGTAGTGATGTTGAGGAATACATTTAGTGCAGTGGGAGCCACAGGTTGAGCTCTGCATGGTGGGAAACGTGGCAGGCCCAGGCAAGAGGCCATGAACTGGCACAGATCCTTTGCACAACAACAAAAAAAGAAAAAAAAATTAAAAAAAACAACAAAAAAACAGTCCAAAACCTCATCCTGGCATTTTGGGTAGATCTATTAAAAGAACAAGCCCAGTTTCAGGCAAGATTTCCTTTAACAAAAGATAAAAAAGATAAAAATAGAACTCAAGGTTTGGTTTTGCTTAATTTTTTTTTTTCTTGTTCTGTTGTCCCCAGCTGCCCTCAAGAAGTAGTATCTAGAAATTAAAGTGTCTTATTCTGGAACAGGGAATAAGGTTCTTTGTAGAGAGACAGAGTGGAAGACTCTGAAATTTTATTAACTGAGATGGTACTTTTTTTTAAGGCTAAATAATTTCAGTGTATTTTGGGAGATGAAACTAGAAGAAGATGCTAAGACGGTAAAGAAAAAATAATGCAATAGGAAGAAAGATGAGGAAAACAGGAAGGATGAAAAAAGCCAAAGTCAGAAAGAGAATAAATAAGTGGTTCTGTAGAATGACAACTTTAAATCTGATTCATTGTTGTTTTGATTACTTAAAGTCTCAGTTTTACAGTATGCATTGTGTCCTCTCTTGTAAACACAAGCAGAAAAGGTAGCTCTGCTGCATTTAAAAGTATTCAAATTCAAAATGGCTGTGATGAGTAAAATAAAAAAGTGGTCATAAAAGCTATCTCTTGACCATAAGTTTGCTTTCTAAAATTTGTTTTTGTAGGGCAGCCAAAAGTTACAAACATAAAGAGTATTCAGAATTTACTGACTTTTTCCAGCAATGAAAATATTACCTCTATGATATTTCAGAAGATCTTTTATGAAAATCTAATGCAGTATATATGTTTGAGTCTTTTAGCCATTAAATGTGCCATTTGACAACATAAATGCTTTGCTTCTGAGACCCACAAAAATGTCTTTTCAAAAGGACAATGAAGCTGTAGATTAAACGTTTTTATTAGAGATTCGGGTATTGTAAAATTAAGTGCTATAACTACATTGGCAACTTATGGGGTTTAAAAAGCACAGTAAAACACTCAGCCTGCACTAATTGCAGGCCTTGTTTTTTCTACTGTTCTACCCTCGCTTATCTTCTAAGGATATAAATTAAAAGACTTAGCAACTGTATTGTGCTGGCAGAGTTAAGTATTTTTTTGAGCAGAGTATAAAAGAATACAAAAATAACAGCATGCAACACTTGGTATCTAAGAAGTGGTGTGTAAATAATAATTCTTGTGAACTCTTGGAGTAGAGATAAACACCTCTACTTCTTTCTCTGTACAAGCAGCAGACAAAGCTCAAGGCCAGTGGTTTAAGGCTTCAGGCTTTGAGGAAGGGCAAGACAACATTTAATGCAAGTGTTCAGGAGAGAGCTGTGTCCCTCTGGCTGTGTTAGGAGCATCCCTGCCTTGAGGAGCACTTGGATTAATTTTAGGTCTCTCAGCTATTGTACAACACACAAGGCTTGCTGGTTCTGTTTTAGTGGCGGCAAAACTGAAACATTAAAACCATAATCCTAAACTATCCAGTGTGTCCATTAGCATAAGCCAAGAACCCAGAAGAGGTCTTGATTTATTTTTTTTTCCCAGGGGCACGTTTTGTCCTTGATGACAACTGCTTTGATCTTAGCTTTTATATAACTGTTGTGAGAGGCTAAAGGAGGTGATCACGGTTGTATTGTTAAGGAAGAAAACCCAAAACAACAGACAAACTCAACCAGTCACGGAATAGTCACACAGCAATGCTCCTTCTGAAATGTGTTCATTGCTGTTTGGCTTACTCAGGAAACTGTCCAGAAAAAGAAGTCGTATAGTGCCATGTACTGTGCAGCTATGCTGCATATATAAAGCTATACACAAATGTAGGTAAATGACCAATATTATACGAAATAGAACTTCCCTTGTCTCCAGTGTAGGGGAGTCTATAACCACTTTGTAATGAAACACAGAACTCTGAGTGCTCAGGACGGCACAACACATCCCTAAGTGGTTTACTGAGCTTAACATTGGAACTGGACTCTCGCAGCACTGAATCAGATTTACACAAAACCGGTCCTGTGCTTTTAGCAGGCACGTGACTTCAATAAATACATATCACACAGCAGAAACAACTGAGCAACTGTGACTAGTGGGGCGTGAGAATCCCATTTTCCATTCATGACATTTATAACTCAGTTTAATTTATTTTTATATTGTGATTAGATAAATACCGTAGAAAGATCAACCATGGAATCAAGAATTAAGCAGGTAGAGGCATCAAATATTGTGTTTGTTTATGGCACAAAGAAAATTACACAGAAGAGTCCATGCTCAGCAGAAAGAGCAATAAATTAGCTCTTTGTTCTCTCAGTTTAATGATGTTAGGACATCCTCCAGCTGTCCTGAAAAATAGGAATAGAGGAGTTTATTATATGGTGAGTGTATAACAGTGAATGTGTCATTCACACTGCCATTTGTTTCCTCTGCTCAGAGAACACTACAACGTGCTTCTGAAGAGACTAACAATACAAATAACTTGCTCTCTCTTTCCAACTGCAAGTAATGGCTGCTGTGTATTCTTCACACAGATTTGATGCTCTGACAGAGCCTGTATTATCCTTTTTGTATAAAAAATGAACACTGATAGCCACAATTAATGTGCCTAATAACTTCGATGCATATTTTCAGAATAGCACCCAGGAGTGCCCTATTCACTGCCTGATATGGGGAAGCAGGAGGATTCCTAATTCTTATCTAGTGTACTGCTTAAAATTGAGGCTCTGTTGTTTCACATGCAGCTCCTTTCAAGAACAAGCAAGAGAAATGCTTACTTGACACAAATGCAGCACATCCTATCTAAATTACATCCATTATTACTCCCTTTATTAATAAAAATTCTTTTTTGTAGTTATTTCAGTGTTTTTCTGTGAATATTTTGCAGTTACTACAGTTTGCCACTGAGAACAGACTATATGCTGATTACGTAGGCTCAGCAGATAGGAAATGAAGGTGTCTGGTAGCAAATGCTGGGGGTTTGCTAGTCATCTGAGAGTAAATTAAAAGAGGAAAAGTAATCATTACATAGATCAGAAAGGTTATTGTGTCAAAAACAAGTAGGAAAGAGAGAAGTGATAGCAACACTTTTTGTTGGAAATAGATATGGCTGAGCAGAAAATTAATGGGAAATTAATAAACAAATGTTCCTGGGAAAAAAGACATCCCATTTTGCCCTAGGCAAGTCCATTTTTTCTTTATAAAAAACACCCAAAAGATGAGGGTCATGCATAGCAATCTAGTTAAGATCTATCTAAATCCAAGCATCTAAAATTTTTGTCACATCGGAGTCTGAAGATTAATTTTGAAGATTTCAGTGACTCCACTAGATGGAGGGTAGTAAGGAACAATCAGAAAACAGTTCTCCCATGTCAAATTTACTTGGGTGTGAAGAATAGACCTGGGCCTTTCTTGGGTGGTTGGCCATTCTTTACCTTAAATATGCCCATTGAATAGAAATTCCAAAATTAGGTCTCCAGCTGGGAAGGAGGACAGTTGGGGAAGGGAACTAACTGTACATTCTCATTTACTGTCATAAATTGCGAAGAAGAGAGGCTACAGCCTGGTGTTAGAAATTACCTCAAGCTGTTTCTTGGAATCATTAAGGGAATAAAGTACCAAATGAATTAAATTTATTTCACTTGGGGTGTTTTGTTCCCTGCTGTGTTGTCCCAGGTAACTCAACAACTTATTTTAGTATAGTCTTTCTGTGAGCTGTGGAGTGGTAGTCCAAAAAGGACTTCGGTGGAGTTCAAAGGACCAATTAGGTCTTTTTCTCCATCAGACTTCGTTTTCTTCCACAGATTGTTTTTAGAGAGATAAACAAAGTTGCCATACTGTAAATCACTGCTCCCCCTCTCCCTCCTCCCCAGCCTTGAAATGCTTAATTACATTTTTAGATAACAAAGCTCAGTAAATTGTCTCAGTACAGTCGGCATTGATTTAAGGGAACGTTCACTGTGTCACATCAGTCATGGTCTTTATTTTGGAGCAGTACTAATGATGGAAATCAAGCTGCTAGTAAGCAGCTTAGAAACACAAAAACTGTCTTTTAGAAGAGACAACAAACTTCCATCTGCTTTCAGACGATCAGTGAGCTCTCCCTAAAGGCAGAATGGCAAGTGAAGTGTCCCCAGATGGCCTCTGCATGAGTAACAGCAGAAGAAATCAACCTCTCCAGGCTCAGATGAATGACCCACAGTTTCCCATTTAAAGGACTGAGCCGTATTAGTGGCAGACAATATAATCCAGAGGCAAGATGACAGGTAAAAAGAGAGTCTGTCAGTGTTTTTGGAAGACTGTGTGGCTTGAAAAAACAGAGCAAAAGTTTTATATATTTTTTACAATGGTGAGAGCTTGTCGCTACATTTTTTTGTAGCACAGTATCTTTCCATTACTCCACACTCTGGCATGCAATATTTTCTGTAGAGTGGGCTATACTGAAATTGTTAGTGTGTGACGTAAATTATCCTTTGATCGTTCCTGACACGACTCAACCAATCTGTCCTCTCCTGGTCTAGCACCACAGCTCTCAGTGGGCTCTTAAACATTTCCTTACAGCCATCAACAAAAGCCAGTGGATAGAGAGAAAGGCTGGATTGAAAGCAAGGGAAACATCCATCAGACAAGGTGTGTACTACAGAATTGATGTTATGATGATTTAGTTATATACTTCCAGTAAGGGACAAACCACAGATTCCAGCTAACAGGAAAGAGGAATATTTTGCCAATTCCTTGTCATACATGATGGTTATACCCAGACTTTTTTTGTTTCCTGCTAATTAATCATGTTTTGCCTGTACAAAAGAGTACTATCAGAAATATTTTGCATATAGAATAATAAACTCCACAGGCAGTTCTGGTCTCTTCAGCTTTCTCTATCTTTTACTGTTTTCCTCAAATGGTGATCAGTATTCTTAGTCAGACCAACCATTAATTCCCTCACAGAAAATATGGATCAGGCCTTTCAAGGCGCAGATGAAACAAGCTGATTGTTGCCAGCCTTGATAAATTTTGCTTAATTGGACCTGGCAAACGCACAACAAACACTGTGCTGTAGACTTAATATAGCACCTACTCTTCTAAAACTTTGTAGAGCAGTTGGCATGGCATACAAAAAGTTCTGCTCTCTACATTTAAAGTGCTGCAGTAATTTATTCTAGAGATTCACAAAGAAATTCAGTGATGGGGTTTTTTTGGTTTTTTACTGGGTGAAGAAAGAAAAAAAACCACAACAGACCCAAAAGCTAAAACTCCAAGGCTTTTTTTTTCCCTGTTCTATCTGCTAACAAATAGAGTCTGTAGGAACAATCTGTTCTGGAGGAATGACTTTGCATATAACCTCAATTAATCATTAGAAACCAGAAGAGACTTTTGGGGCCCGCAGTTTTTTACAAACTCTAACACTTAGATTTAGATGATGTTATTTGTTTCTTTATAAAGTCAAAGCAGTGAAGTCTTAGCTGAGCAAGAGCAGGCTCCTATACTATTGATCTACACCAACCCAGCAGGATACAACCTCTGCCTCATAATTAACCATTTCAAAAAGACAAAATGGCATGACTGCTAGATTATGTGCATCCCATAAGCATTTGACCTCGTGCCAAATGAGGAATTGCTCTCCAAATTTCTTCAGTCCTTAGAGCACTGTGTTTACCCAGAGACAACCCACTGTTTGCAGCATAACAGAGAGCACTGACAGTGCCATAGGGTAGAAGTGCTAGCCAACACCTTTTACATCATGTCACTTCATGGGGGACAGCAGCATTCCAAAACCTGCATCCCTGCTACTCCCTGCCCGTGGGAGAACAGATCCGTCTGTTCATGGGCTGGTTTCATCCGTGTCTGGGCACTAGCGAGTGCGTAAGGTGCTGCAGAGGATGGCTGGTGACTCTTGCTCTTGCTCCTTGTATCCTCCGGTGTAGTGGTCTCGCATGTTTGGCGTTATTTGGTTTTCCAGGTTTTAGTCTCACTGAGTTCCCTTTTCATCTCTGCTTCCCAATAATGTTCTGCTTCTGTAAATCACTTTAACCCAGAGCTTGCAAATGGAGATTCATAAGCACTCCTTACCAAGAATCCAGACAATATAATCCATATTCATGAGGGGCTGAAATGTGGGCTTATGTTTTTCTTTCACATTACTTTCAGTAGTTTTCCAGTGAACCTGGCCATTGTTCTTGCCAACCAGCGCTTGCCAGAAAGGTTACAGCAGTTTGCAAAAATCTGGCTACCACTTCACTGGATGTAGATAGCTGGATTAGCAAATGTGGGATCTGCTGTACAATAAGCACCTTTGTTTGGGGCTTTTGCAAAGTCTGGAAGTGCTGGCACTGTGCCTAGTTCAATGTAGCTATTAGAGTCTTTTCATTGACTTTAATTGGAGCTGGATTAGGGCCTAATCATTAAAAAAATCTTCACCCTGCAGCGAGCAATGGTCACATTTGACCTCAAAATTTCAGTAAGAGGCATTGGTAGGGGAAAACTAGAACATAAAAGACAGAAAAACAATATTTTCCTGTCAAACGACGAATGTTAGATAACTCTATATACTACAGTGACCATATGCCTCAAATTTGTCTTGAACTCCCCAAATTTTTTTCTGCCTAAGATCTGTCCAATTTTGATTTTTGGCAGCTGCCAGAACAGAGCGGAAGAGAAGGCTGTTTGTCTGCCTTTAGCTGGTGTGGGATTTGCTGCTGGCAAGCACAGATGACAAACACTTCGGCTGTGTGACCGAATGTCTTTGCCATTGTTTTTATTAGACTGTGGGATGTTTTGCCTGATCTGTGGCAAGATATTTCGAGAACTCATTGCAGCATAATAAATGAATAAAATATCAGAGAATTATATATTTTATGTGCATGTGTACATATCTATATTTTAATGTGTAAAACTGCCATAAATTAGTTGGTGGGTTTTTTTAGAAAAGATTTTACAGTTCACAAAGCCAACGTTGTATCACTGTTATAGATTTACAGTGACTGTCCATCTGTGTCTCTTGCTCTTTGCCTCCAATGTCTTTTTACTGTCCACGTACTCCAGGCGAGAGGTGCCATTCTTCATGCCCTGTCAAAGTCCAAATGGAGTATTTGAAGTGCCATGGAAGCGCAGCTGAACTGAGCCAGAAATATCAGTAATGCAGGAAACCCTAAATGCTGTAATAATATTAATTCTTCAATAATTAATTCCTGTTCCTTAAGTCTGTTTTTATTTTTAGGAGATTAATTTTTTGACAATCCTATTAGGGAGTTGTGTTTTGGTTTGGGTTTTGTAACATGTAACATATTATGAGTTATTACTTCTTGTTGCATTCAAAACATCTGCTATTTGGGAGGCATGAGAAGAATAATCTCTGTTTGTTTTATCATATCTAGCAATATGAGCTAAGAGGTTGATGAGATATGGTTAAAATATTCATGTTAATTTATCAGTGTCTCAGAATTGGGAAGGTTGGAAGGGATCCATAGTGGGTCATCTGGTCCAACCTCCCTGCTCCAGTGGTTAGGTGTCCTGTGAAATGAGCCTTCCTTTCACTCTGAAAAGCCTAAATAATATTCTGGTGACATTTTCATTACAGGAAGCAGTTTCTTTAGCACCCACTCACCGTGTTTCTTCTCAAGCAATGAAGATTTTTATTCCTGGCCTACAAAATGCTACTTGGGGTTTTTCCTGGTCTTTCTCATCATGAGAGCATTATTACTTACATGTAGTCAAACATGGAAGACAATTGGAGTAACTTCATCATGGGAATAATACAGTTAAGCCTGACAACTTATATGTAAAACAGTTTTTTTAGTGCCCTGATAGCAAGAAATGGAAGTTGCTCCAAAGAATTTTTTTCTTTTGTTTTATGTTTTCCTTCACTCCAAGGCAAATTTTCTCAAGCTAATCTGTTTGAGTCACATACTGATGGACAAATGTGTCAAAACTGCTGGAAGCAAGTGCTGTAGGGCATGTGTTTTAAGAGACTCTTGATTCATTTATGTACTTACAAGTTTTCTATTTTTAGTCATGGTGAGCATACTTCACCAGCCCTGTCACACCAGCTCAGAGACTGAACTGAACTTCCCTTTTAATGGTTCTATCTTCTGAAATATCTGTAAAGTGTATTAGGTTGTTCTTTTTTAAAATCCCTGCTGGATGCATAACTACACATCCAGTTTAATTCAGTGTGACTACAGCACATCTTTGCCATCCTAAAAATTGTCTCCTCGTGGTTATGCCAGCTAAAACTACTTTGCTCGTTGAATAACTCAGACAAAATTCGGTCATCTCTGCTCCTCCACTCTCTTCAGTTTTGTTGGGTTTTATACTGTTGTGTCTCAGAAGCAGTTGAGGTTCAAAACATGCCCTTGTGGTTTTCATGCTCGTCTCATGTGCCTGGGTCTTTTTAAATTATGAGTAGAAACTACCTGGATGATAAGCACTTTGCAATTCAGGCCATGTTTGAGGTTTCTAAATGAGATGTTAATGACCAAATTCCTTGTTCTTATGGGGCAAAGCAAAGTGACCTAATTGTCAAATTTCTCTGAAGAATATAATAGAATATACAGAGGTTATTGCAAGATTTGACTTCTGTTTGTTTAGGTGACAGAAATTCTTGCTGTCTTCAAGGAAAGTTGCTCAAGACCCATGCAGTGAATCCTAAGCATTTAAGGCTAGGAAATAGTGGGGATAGTGAAGAGACCTTTTGAGGAAACAAAATCGTATACACCATTCCAGAAATGGGGGGAAAGGGTAGTTTGAAGGAGACTTAAATCACAGGAAGAGAGATTGTGGGACAAGAAAAGTCAATAAACTCATGGCTATTTCTCATCTTAGAGCCTAAATGTTTCTCTTAGCTACAAAAATAGCCTTGGAGAAGGAATTAAACAGTTGGGCAAATATTGTACAGTCAAGTTTCAAGCGCTGCTCAGAGCTGGGCTTTTTACAGAGCACTCAAAGCCAAGAGTAGAGAATTAAGAAAGTGAATGCCAGGAATCATCAAGCTGTGGAAGACAGGGCTAGAAAGCACAGCTGTACAGAAAATGGCTTTTCAGGGAATGGGAAACTTGCAGGGTACAGAGGGTGGAAAAATAAGGAAGTGCAAGCCCACACAAAGCATTAGAAAAAGAGAGGAACAGAAGATCAGTCCCAAGAAGGGTTATGAATGCAAGGAAACTGATTTACATAAGTAAAAACAAATTATGCCAGAAGAGAAGATTGTTTTAATTGCTTTTAGAAGAACACAAGCAGGATATCTGCAGGACTGTTCTAGGCCTTGAGGTACTTTGAGACTCATTTCATAAAAGCCTTACAAATTCAGAGCTGATATTTAGTCAAAACGAGAAGCCTGTCACACCCCTCTGTCACCTCTCTCTTGGTTTGGGCATATCTTAGTTTCTGCTGTTCCTCTGTCACCTCATTTCTTGGCACCATGTTTGCCAGGCAGACACTGTGGATGGCAAAGTGCTTCCTAGGATTAATGGGGCTCGAGAGCAGCGCAATAAATGCCAGCAGGAAGCATCCCTCCTGTTTGATGCACAGCTTTGACTTTCAGCTGTGGATGTGGAGGGCCATACATTCTGATATAAGTGCAGTTTCTTTATGGATCATTTAGTGCTATGTTCATAAAGTCATTGCTAGACTTTTAACTTTTAAAGTTGGGGAATACAAGGGAATATAATAAATCTGCCATGGATGGTTATAGGTATTACCTTTCCCCATAGTTATACAACTTTCTCCAAACATAAATTTTAGCCACTTGTGCACCTATCAGGACATGGATCAAGTTTGTCTCTCCAAGCCACTATAAAGGCCATCACATAATCAACTCCTTTGTTCCATTCGCCATTCAAAATAAAATTTTGGTTTGTGGATGTAATTATTTCATGTCACAGCAGAAATTTCTTGCTTTGTGTGTTAACCAGAGTACACTAAACCTACTTTCTTCATGTGAAAATCTTCAGTATTAATCAACATAATATAGAACTCTGAGAATATATACTTATTTCTTCTCTGAAAATGTCTGAGCCTGTCATCTTGCTTCTAGTACATAGGCAAAAAGAATTATATTGACTCCAAAGAATTAGTACCACTGCCTCTTAAAAATGTTAAGAGTACAGAAAGATAGGAAAAAATATAATCAACTATATTTTCTAAGGGGTATTTTAAACTAGCCTCTATTTTTGCATCATTTTCACATAGCCTAGTGAGCCATGTGAATAACCCAAAATCAGTGTGTACAAACAGGACAGGTGTCAGCAAACTGTGAAGGAAACTGCCGTATCAGTGCACAGAAAATAACACCTTGAGTCATGAAACTTGCTTTATTTTTCCACTGCAGCTCTCTGTTACAGCCATTATGGCCATGTCTGAGCCCTTTGCAATTTCCCAGAGCCAGCTTCAGGCCACTGGAATTTTGTTCTATCACAAGGCCAGGAGCTGGGGATGATGTTGCGCTGCTGCTGTCATGAGAGCAGAAAAAAAAGGTGAGGGGAAAGCACAAAACCGAGATGAGGAGCAGCTCTGGGCTTTGGGCACCCTGGGGCTGCCTGCTGGGGACACCTCCAGCCCTCCTCCAGCACTGCTCCCCCAGGCTGCCCCAGCAGCAGCAGGAGCAGCACCAGCCGCGACCTCCAGCGAGCCCTCGCACGCAGAGCCGGGGCCCTGCTTCTTCTCCAGCTCACAGATGGGGCCAGGTGATTATTTGGCATCCCTCGATGTCCGGTCCAGCAACAGAATCGCTAAGCCTGGCTGCTTAATAGGTGACCTTTGGCAGCTCCTCAGCCCACACGTCAGTCACAGCAGTGAGTTTTTTCAAGTAACTGTATCCAGATGTGAGCTCTTTAAAGGTTTCTTACACATCCTTTTTAGTGTTTCTATTCACTCCCACTGCTGGCTCTGCTGACGGTCTCAGTGCTGAAGGAAGCTTAGCACAAGGACTGCAGTGCTCCTCTGGTAGCGCTTTGTGTCTCCAAATGTCCCCCTGCCTTCCACCCTGCAGGATGGAGGGTGTGTGCTCTGCCTTGCTGCGGTCAAATTCATAAATTCTTCAGGAGCAGAAGAGGGTAGGACTGGTTCAGGGCTGTCAGAGGGGAGTTTGTGACACATATGACACACCACCTAGAGCCCCGATGCTTCTCTGGCAACTGATGCGTGTCACAGTAAAAGGTAAACCATGTTTATCTTGATAGTCTAATTGCAAAATGTAGATTAAATATTGAGAAGCCAGTGACTACAACAAGTGTGCAATGTGGCTGCTGCCTTCAGACCATGATTTAGCTGTCCAGAAATGTTATAATGCACCTTTTCCCTCATCACACCAATTTTGCTACAGTCTGGTCTCTAGGTCTTTGCTACCTCTCAATAACAAGTATTTTCCCTTTTCCTCTGCTCATCGCTGCAGCCACCTTGAATTTTTGATGTCTGTGATGTTGTAAGTGTAGAGGTGGGACGTCATGTCAGGGAAGAACAAGCAATGGTTCTACAAACCTCAGGTGAGTGTCAGACAAACTACATGGAAAACACTAATTTTTCCCTTTTCCATTTCAAAATTCTCAGGCTGTGGGTGTGTAAATGTAGAGAGTGGTGCTATTGTGAATCGTGTTGGAATAATATGATTCAGCATGTGCTTAAGTAATAAGTTTTTATGGCTAAAAATAAGAGTCTTGTATCTTTAAATGAGTCTGTTCTATATTTGTTACAGAAGTCCTCCAAAGGCAAGGAAGCATGGCGCCAGATAACTGCACGTGCTGTTATCAGATTCCCACTGGGAATTGATCAGGTGTCCCCTAAAAAGAATTAAAAAGACATTCAGGGAAGGGGTTTTTTCTTTCTTTTCAGAAAATTCTTAAACAGGAGAACTAAATACAAGGAATTTGTTAGTATAGGATAAACTGGTGTGAACCACACAGCTGAGCCAAGGCAATGGCAAGGCAATTAATAAAATTAGTGCTTGGTTTTGCAGAACTTAGTTGTTTTTTTTTAGCATACGTTTCAAACCCCATTTCAACTGTTGCTCTGGTACAATCCTTTACTCTGTGCAAAGTAAAAAAAATAAATAAAAATTAAGCTACTGCACTCAATTCTCATATAAGTTATTTAAATACGCCAGTGCTGTTAGCTATAGGCGAGCATGATCTTTTTTTGACAGTAAAAGTTGTGACAGAATGAGTCCTTGACTGATGTTCTGATTGCAGGCCACATCAGTAATAATAAATGTACATGACTCTTTCACGGGTGTTTCCTTGCAAGTCTTCAAATATCTCCAAGTGTCCAGTATCTCCATATCAAATATCTCTGATTTTTCCCATGTTTGGATTTTGCATAGTTGATTCCTTGGGTTTTGGAAAAGTAAAAATGCTTTTTAATGATGTGTAATGTAGTGTCTTTGTATTGCTCGGGGGACTTCAGAATCCAGTCATCAGTTAGCAAATGTGTATGGGTGATTTTCTGAAACACAGTAGGGTTTTGAAAACCAGTGCTAAGTTCTGCTCTTGAATTCTGCCCATTGCAATATTTCAAAAAACACAGAATTACCAACCATGGTTTTAGTCAAACTCCAACTGAAAATTGTAACTTCTGTATATCAAATGTATGAAAATCTGTTTAATCCTATTCCATTTTTTCTACCTGATTTATGCCTGTTTTATGAAAAAAAAAGTATTTTCCAGTAATTCATGTCTCCATCTTCTAATAGATTTAGCCTGAAAATAAAACGGCAGCATCTATATATTAGCATCTATATATTTCTTGGTTTTACTCTCACAGGCTAAAAAATGCTTTAACAAATGAGAGACTTGATTGATTATACAAGAGAGATTCAAACACAAAGAAGTAACAAGAGGATAAAGCATCTTGCTGGTCAACCTGATGGACCTTTAAACAGTTAATTGGAATGGTACAGTTCAGTTATATAAATCTCCTATACACACTGTGTATTTTATCACAAATCACAGTAGTAATTTGGTGTTATATCATTCTCTGTAAAATATAACACCCTTGTGGTTTTTGAAGAAAAGTCTGCATTGCTGTGCTGGAAAATGAGCAGTGTTAGCAGGGGAGTTCAGGTAATCGCTAAAGTTTTGCCTACTACACGTCACCTGTACCTTTATTAAAATAGCTTGTGAATCCTCTTGGAGGAACAAACAAACAGCTTCCTCTTCACCCTGAAAACATGGTTAGGGATTTGGAGGTGGTAGCATTGACAGGAAGCAGCATTTACTTTTGTTGGAAACTTCCAACATATCCTGCCAAAGTGTTGATTAAGGGCACTATCTAATGGTTTGATTCACAGAAATAATTCACAGAAAATAATTACAGTGGTGGTGTGGCTTCTGGAGGTGCAGTGGGTTCTGTATGTGGTGATCCAATACAGTCCTCAGAAGGACCGAGTTATGGTGAAAAGAGTAGGATTCAAGCAAGGGTTATTCCTGGAGACAGAAGGATTAGCTACCATGAAGCATGCACAATAGAGAGAGCTGGTAGCATGAGGAGTCTGGCTCTCAGATGCTTTGGAGCAGATTTTGTAAATCCTAGTTCCTTTAGCCTGTACCTTATCCTTACCTTTATTGCTAATGCCATATCAGAGAGCATGATCCTCTCCTAGAGCAAAATATAAGACAGTATCTGCCAGCAATGGCTTCCTCCCTAATCTTATTATGTGATGTTTAACGCTTAACATAGCTTCTGGGTGCTACAGTCCTAATCCTAACACCAGTTTTGACCCTCACCTACTTCACAGCCCATTCTCTGCTGTATCTTCTCCAAAGGCACTCTTACAAATCCTAACCCTAGCCACAGCTCCATACCAGGACCTGCCCAAGAGCTCCAGGGGCACTCCATTGCATTGTGATTAAGTTCCTACAGACATGCATTCCCCACTCTAACTAAGAGAAAAAGCCACTTGCCTTTACTTGCACCAGTTCTCACACTTGCCTTCCCTTCTTTAAACTCTGCACCACTGCAGTGACTCCTCTGTAACTCTGCAGGGCTCTCTAAAGTTGTGCAGTGAAAATTACTCACTGTGATATGAACAAAACTGGAAGTAAGTTTAGGAAATTGATAGATTGAGGATTTGTCACCACTTCTGAAGGCAACTAAGCCAAGTATCTCTTGCAGTAAGGAAACTGCAACTTCTTGTTGCCAGGAAGGCAACAAGGAGTCTTAATTCTGATGGGGTTCACGTTGGTTTGTGTTGAAATGTTAGCACAAAGCTAAGTCAATCCTGTTAGTCAGCTGTATCCGAAATAGAGTTTCAAACTGGGCCAGTTATATGCTTAAGAAAATAGAGCCAGATTTCAATAGGTCTGTCTTTTGGAGGAGTAAAGCCGACGGTTTCCACCTTGTGCTCCATCAGTTTACACACAGACCATCCCAATGCACACCTGCTTGTCTTCCCTCTGGTTTCGTTCTCTGTAGCAGGAGGGAGGCACATTTGTAAATGTAGGATATGAAAGCAATTGAAACACAATGAATTATCATTATGCCATGTGGAAATATTTGAATAAGAAAGTAATTATAGAGGTGTTGTAGGCACATGAACTACTAATCTCCAGCCTGTTGTGTAAGTTTTTGGGTCTGCTGGAGAGGAATCTTGAGGAAGACGTCACCTCCAGTTGCAATTTCTTTCACCTTTTTTGCAATTTCAAGTTCAATATAGAAAGGTATAGAAAGGGAAAAGGGCTGACACAGGGAGCAGATCCTTCTGGGAAGGACTGGAGCCTGGCGCCTGGTTCCTGTCAGAGGGCACTGAACCTTTCAGGTGGGAGAGTTTTTTTCTCCTGAGTAATATTATTTGGGCAATGTCACCTCATTCTTTCCTTTCTGGTGGAGGAAGATGATGGCAGTTTAAATTCTGAATTTCTGTGGCCCTAACTAAGCTTGTTGGTAGAAGCCTGACCTAGTCTTGTGTGAGTTCTACCAGCAGGCTACTTGCCTGTTTTAAAAAAAAAAAAATTAATAATGCCTAGTCCCAGCGTTCTTTGAAGGACACGTTTGCATTTAAATTATTTCTGTGGTACTCAGAGAGTTACTTGGCTTGTGTGTAGTTAACATGACTCATTTAATCCAAAAATAGGATTTGCACACACGTTTTTCAAATCTGCTAACAGCCTACATTAGTTCTGCACTCAGTCGTGTTTGCAGCAGTGCCTTCTGGGTGTATATCCCGGCTTTTGGAAATCCATTTTGGTCTTTCCTATTTTCCACTTGTTCATATCTCATCTTTTTCTGTTCAGCTGATTAAAGAGATGTGTTCAGTCACAGACTTCAGTTTTCACCAGAAGAAAAAGGTCACTTTTTCTAGATTTTTCTGTTACATACCGATTTTTCTTCTGCAACACCTTTGTGTCGTAACAGGAAAATTAAATTCAAGAACACCTACAAAAGTCAGCTCCCTTGGTGTACTAGAAAAATAGGATTTAGTAGTCCAAAAGCTTCTTTTTAAAACTCCAGATAAATGAACCTTTGATAAATCAGTTCAGGTACAACAAATTGTGCAAAATATAATGACTTAGAAGACCAAAAACCCAACTGCATTTATATATATTGTATAATCCTTAAATGAAATGTAGGAACGGTCCCAAAAGGGTGTATTTTGAAACAGATATGTTTTTGATAGTCTTAAGTTGTTTTAGAAGATATAATTGATTCAAACTCAGTAGTCATTAATTATAGCATATAAAATAGCATATGAACCAGAAATGCTAAACTGTTGATCACTTAAAATGTCATGTGGGTTTTCCTAGATGGGGACATCTTGTTTTCTGATCAATAGAGAACTTATGGCTTTTTTTACATGATTGCTTTTTATTTTTTAATATATAAAAATTTTAAGCAATTCTTGAAATGCTTTATTTGTGGAGTTCCACGGTCCCAGCAACAACAACTGTTGTGTTTGCACAAAAAAGCTGCACACTTGGGATCAGACGTACACAGACCGAGGAAGAGGCAGACTGTTCACTGTGCCGTAAAACACAGAGAGCCTTTGGCACACATGGGAAACTTGAGCCCTGCTCCATTATTGGAAACCATTAGCATAAATACTCTGCCAGGTCATTGACATCTGCATGATCCAATCCCCCTATGGGATTAGATATTCAGCCCTTAGATCATGCTATTAGTCTATGGTATGGTAATGAAATAATCAGCAAAAACACACATGCCTGAGAAGTCCCGGGTTAACAAAGAATTGGAATAAAATTAAAACTGCACACAGCTCCTTATAGTTTGGAACGTGCTGCATAGAGGATTGCTTTAATGTTCTAAGCACAAAGCTCTGACTCACGTTCAGACTGATCCAGAGATTTAAGCGTAGGTAGAGCTGGTCCTGCTCAGCCCATAATGCTCTTTAAGGAGCTAAATCATGCACAGGAGCTGTATTACAGTTACCAGAAAACAGCTTCCCTAATTGCAGGCTCTAACCTTTGTTGGCTGGATTACCTCTCATCTTGGAACGATTTTCGTATGTTTCTTGGTAAAGGCACTTCAAAGACATCCATTTAATTTTTTGGAGTTAAATATACATTTCCAAAGGTATATTTATTTATATATTATTTATATTCCAAAGGTGCAGGAAGCCAGAATCTCCTCAAGTTGTCATTGATACCAAATTATTTACCTGAGAAGTAATTTTAGTCAAAAAATCAGAGGTGGAGGTTAATCTCTCTTGGGAGAGAAGGATTGCAGGGGTGGTTGAGACATCTTTAATTTTCATCTTAAAATTCTCAAGTACTTTTAACCTAACAGAAGACCATCTGTATTATTTTGATATCATAGGAATTGTAGCTTTTTCCAGGTGGGGAGTTAATCATGATTCCTGTAGGTTGTGAGTGTGTATGTGCTTTATATTACACAGCTGCAACACACAGACATTGGGGAGAGGTGTCCTGGGCATGAATTTCTTGTTCTTCCAGCCTGGAAAAAATGAAACCAGCCATAAACTGAGCAACATGTATATCTTGCCTTAAAATCATATTTTGCTGAAACTATTTATGGTCTTTGGTCTGATATGTCCTATTGACCTGATAGGTACCAGAATGTTTCTGGGAATTAACTGGAGTAGCCATTTTAGCAGCATTAATCTTAACCTAAGTGTCCAGATTTTATAACTTAACAACTGCGGAGGAGGAGATAAGCTTTACAACTGTTTTTATCCTACTAATTCAGGCCAGTGTTATTAATAAGGTACGTGAGATTTGCAGTAAGACCTTGGGAGGTAGACTTAAGTTTAATATGCAGGAGAACTAAATTTTGTTTGCTCTAGATTCAAGTTAGAGAATGCTAGAATTTTTTAGTTTACCTATCAGTAAGCTACTTTACAAATAACACCATAAATTTTACACTACAACTTCAATTACCAAAGGCTTTAGGCACCTCAGTAGAAAAATAAATTTCTGTGCAGGTAAATACATGCAATGTTCCTTTAAAACAGAGAAATAAAATATAGTAAATAAAAAACCAGGATCCTCCATGGGTAAAACGTGTGTCTCATACATACTGTTAGAAATATAAACAGTACAAGGAAAATGAACAAACTCATCATTCTTACCCAGGAATAGGAATGCAACCATCAACAGCATCTTACGTTTCCAGTACTTATGATATTTGTATAATAGCTTTTCCTCTGCCATTTCAAAGCATTTTCTTTATATTAAGCTTCACAGAAGCCTTGTGCAATAACATTGCCATGATCGAGGTGATGAGAATGCAGAGGTGACAGTAATTGACACCTGTAACGTGAGTGTCACACTCAAAATGCAGCAGCTCCTGCTTTGCACCAGCTCTTGTGCATGTCCTCACTTCTGGAAATGTTAATTCAGACATGGGGGTTGTGAACTTTATTCTGAATTGTTTTAAATATATACTTCTTCCAGAGAAAAGCTATGATCACTACTCTCAGCTCCAATAGGCAGCAGTGTGTCTCTTCACACCTGCATTAACACACCTTTAAATAAACAGGGAAATGGCTTCCTGCCCAGCAAAGTATGCCGGAGAGATGAGTACTTCCTACATTTATTTTGGATGTTGTATCTTATGCCACGCTTTGTGGCACAGCAATTTGGGGTCTTTGTGATCTGCACAGAGATGTAACCAACACAAGCCCCATATGAAAGTCATGTCCTGAGCATTTTCTCTCTTGGAAAATTCACAGCGAGGTGGAGATGCTCAGCACATCGAAGGTATAGCTTTATGTATTACTCACTGAAGAATGAGCATGCTCCTACAATCCCCGGTGGCATCTAAAATTTCCTTGGAAACGTCTCCTGAAGTTACTCTGAAGTATTTGCCTAAAATGACCCTGTTCTGTTTGTGAGATCACAGCTCACAAATAAACAAGCTATAGCAGCTTTAGGCATTGATCCTATTACTCCAATACTTCATAAGAAGGCACTATATAATTACTCTCGAAATTCTGGTCCAAAGTGTTCTTACTATTGATATATCCCGGAATGCTGGAAGCAAATACAAAAAACACTGGAAAAATATTAGAGTACAGAGCACAATTTCACTTACAGGTTTGCTGATGTTTTCTATCCTTAGATCCTCTAATTAGCAACTCATGACATCACCTGACTTAAACCATTTTGGCTGACATTTTGTGCACTCCTTGCCACAGGCAGAAGTTGCTGTGGCTCAATTTCCCTTTGTAAATAGGAATCCATAAGGCCATTTAACTCACAAAGGTGGTAGGAACTAGTTTAATTAATATTGCTTAGGCACTTCGATATTGTAATATAGGTAGAAAAGTCCATGTGGGAGTGAAAAAAATTGTTTTCAGAATGTAGTTTGAATCTATGTGAGGCCTGGGGCTGTGCACTGAACCAAATGTTGAAAAATCCTTAGGCAGCAAGCAACATCCATTCTGTGCATGACTGAGTCTGGAGTCTAGAAAATAAATTAATATGTGATCATGTAATTAGACTGTAGAATAATTAATATACACAAGGGAAGGATAACTTCAAATACAGGTAATCATAATTCCTTTTTTTTTTTCTCTGTAGTCAATTTTGCAGCCTTTATTTTCTTTCGCTCTAGCTTTTCTCTGTGTGATATAAGGTGTAAAGGAGAGAAGAAGTGCAGGACTATGAGCTGATTGTTTTGCCTTTACTAAACGTTAACATGAAATCTGCAACAAAGAATGTGATTGCCCATTTATTATTATGCAACAATTTGGCTTTGTTTGGTCTTTCAAGCTAAGAAAACTTCTCGGTCATTTAACAAAAAAAACCAAAACCCAGATCTTTCATGTTATCTGCCAGGCTTCTAATTCTCTTAAGTATATGCTTGAACTTTGAAATTTCTAGCACTGTGTGCAATCATGAATTATTTCTAGTTCACCAGGAAGGACACGTCTCTACTGCAAACACAAGAGTGTGAGGGGATTGCCTTACAATGCTGCTGCATCTTAACTTGGTTTCTGCAGAATTAAGCTCTGTAGAGTGCTAGGAGTTGTGTTGTGACTGGACTAGAGGATCAGCTTCTAGATTTATTATTACGTTATAAATATAGAGATTGGTGATTACGTCTGCTCTCGATTTTCTGGTCACCTTTTTCTCTTCTTACAGGGCTGGAAATAGTACTCCACTGAGGCTGTAATTTCAGCTTCCAGTCCTGGCTAGCTCAGCTCAGAAAAAGAACAATTTGTGGTTTACTTTTCATTAAAGACATCAACAGAACTCTTGGAAGCCAACAGTAAATCTCTTGCTGGATTTATTTATGCAGGATGAGGATCTAGATGGAAAATTCAGCAGATATCCACCAGTAACTGAGAGAATAATCAGACCACTCAGGCAGGCAACTTTGAGGCCCTTACTTCTATTCCTCTGTTGTCAAAAGTAAGCACTATGGTAATTCATGTATCTGGCTGAGAAAGCATTTATTTAGTAGCCTCAAAAATGTTGAAAGTAAGAGAAGGTGAAATTGAAAACCCAGAATGTATTATTACAAGAAGAGAAAGAAATAGGCTTAATGATTTTGAAGGGATTTGCTTACAACAAGTGAAAACTTTGATAAACTTAAAGATTTTTTAAATTCCAGTTCTTTGTTCAGTAAATTCAGGAACATTGACACAGATTTAAGCTTTAACTATGTAGAATTCAAGGTATATTACTCCTCCACAAAGTTAAATAATTGCCTTACTGTTGTTTGATATTGCATTACCCTTTGAGCAGAGAAAACAAATCAGATTAACTTTTTTGTCTAATTCCGTGTTTTTCACAATTCCGTGTTTTTCACATTACAAATTGTCTATGTCTGGCTACCTCTTTTTCTTGAAATTCAGACATTTCACAGGAGTGTATGCAACTATTTATTCTGAGTAGTTTTAATATTTGAGCTATTGGTTTTTACTGAACACAAAGGTTAGCTAGAATGATCCTCCATCTTCTCATCCTCAATTTTGCATGAGCTTCCTGAACTAAAGAATTGCTGTAACATGTCAAAAAGTGAAGCCATTCTTTAAGGATTAAGGTCAGGAAAGTGTATGTGCTTGTGATATAAATGTTTATATTCTTAGTGTCTTTTTGCCTGAAGATCCTCCTCATTTGCCTCATTTGCTTCAGCAGATCTTTGCACTTGTGTTTTGTGGCAGACTCTAATGTCAAATTAAACAAAGCCTATGGGATTATCAAACATGGAAATAATCATGGGGAAAATACAATTGATGAGAAGTTTCATGAAAAACTAGATAAATATTGAGGGAAGAAGTATTGGGGCATCTGCCAAGCTGTCGTCGTGCTGTAAAATCAGCATTTTGCAATGCCAATACAAGCAATCAGCCAAATTTTCCTCTGAATGTAATGCAAGCTCCACAGCTCACTCAAACCTCCTTGAAAGTTCTGGCTAAGCACACAAAAAAATTAACATGGTTTTAAATTAGGGGTTTTAACAAGATCTGAACCCAAGTAAGTGATCCATATTGTTTAGGAATTTAGACAGAAAGAGTGGAACAGAACTGAACAGGATTCAATCTTTATCTAGACTATGAAAGTAAAAAATTGAACAATTTCATTTACAGTGAAATATTTTCTTATCATAGACTGCTATGGAAAAATATCTGACTAGAAAAAAGACCAAGACCACCCTCAGCCTACTTTATAATTACAAATGCTTTTTGTCATTATTTATTACAAATTACTGAAAGGGACCTACCATGATAGGGCCACAGCCTGTGTCAGGGCCACAGTCCACGTTAGTCCCTGGTCCTGTTGTCCCAGATACAGAGTAAGTAAAGCATCTCATTGAACACACTCCATTTTTCTGGGGGAACTTACAGTGCTGAATGTGGCAGCAAATGAGCATCAGACAAGAGTTTAGTAGTCAGGAAGAAAAATGTAATTCACGCAATAAAATGCCAGATTATTGCTTCTTCATGTCACTAAGACTTTATTTAGAAAAGGTTTATTCCTGCTCTCAGTCATATGATTGGATTTGCAATTAAGGTCTTTGTTTAATTTCTTTAAAACATCATTCCTGTTTATACATCTTCTGCAATTCCTTTTTAAAATGTAATTGCTTTAAAATCTCAGAGGATATTAATAGCTGCCTGAACTGATATGTTTTAATACTAAGTACAGTGATTTAAAGTACTAAAGAAAAAAAATGAACAAAGCAAACTTCACACAATTCTAATCATGTTCTGGCAGCTGATTCTTTTTATTTTCTATTTGCACCACTCACTTTAGTGTCTGAGATTCAGCTGTAGGTTTACGGTTCCGAAAGGCCACACTGCCTGTGTTTACAGAGATGATGTGAAAACAAACCAGCCATTCCTGCTTTAGAAACCTCCACTCCTTCACCTTTCCTCAGGGTGAGGACACTTTCTGTTGACCTGTACTATTGGAAACTGGATTGTTTATGCCTGGTCACCTCTCATACTTTTCCAGAGTGCTATCCTCACTGAGAAAGCTGACACTGAGCTTGTACCTATATCTGCAGATATCTCTATTCAATCGGAATTTAAGAAATACATTTTTTGATGTCTGATGGTGAAGGACACCTCTGTTGCACAGATACCCTAAAATGGCAGTGGAAGGGTCTTTCCTCCTTCACTGAGAAGTCCAATTTTCTGTCTTCTTCCCAGGTAGATGGTGGAACTGACAGTCTTTAGCTTCAGGAATGCCTCTAGAAACTGAAGAGAACAATTTCTTATTATAGGGAAATTGAGAAATTTCATCCTTTGCAGACTTTGCCTCACCCCTCCCATTATCTTGCTGTCAGGCAGGCAGGAATGAACCTCCTCCATTTAAAGTATCTTATTGTCTCCAGCTGCATCATTCCTTAGAGCAGAGTTCCTGTTCTATTTGATGACACCCATGACACAATTTATATGGATGTACTGGGATAATCTTCAGGGAATGAATCTTGATATAGGCAAAGATATATAATTGATGCTGCTGTAGTAGCAGCAGGATCTAACAAATGTTTTCCACACCCTAGCTACTGAAACTTCTAGATTTTGAGGAGCTTTAGCAGTGCTCCATATCACCCCCTCCCCTCAGTGCCTTGTAGTCAGTAAGCACAAAACTCTGGGGTTTTAGGTTTTATAAGAGTCCTGATCTTTCTGAATTTACATTTTCCCTACTTTTGTTGTTCCACAGAAAATACTGTTTGTCGTTCTTATATGAGTGTGTGTGTGTGTATAACATATGAGTGAAATTATTTTAACAAGTCTGTTCTTCAAAATTTCTACTGAAGTGTTCTGGCACCAGTAATACTTTGCCATGCTGTAAGCGATTTCCAAAAGCATTTTGCAAATGGGTTTCACATGTTCCGCCATGAAGATCTTGCTGGTGTCTGAATAATCAGATGAAAAGACATTTCTGTATTTTATGCCCTAACCTAATTTCCTTAAACAGTAGTTTCATTTTTTTTCTCTTCTAGAGAGGACCTTATGATGCTGAGGAACATAACTATGCCAAAAAAAGAGTTGTGTATAGACCAGGTCAAGAGAATGTGGAGAGGTAGCAATAAACTGTCTGAATGCTTCTTGGTCACAGATTAGAGCAGTCTCAGTTACCCCTAAGGATGTGTGGCTGCCTATGACTTGAATAAGACATTTCAGCAACAAAGGATCAGCACTGGAGAACTTCACCTTCTGCCTTTTCCATGAGACAAATCCTCTTTTTCAGATTCAAAACAAAAAGCCTGCCGTAAAATGGTTTCATCTTCTGTCCAGCATCTGCAAATTTAGGCAAAGGTTTTGTGCAACCAAGTCACAAGTTCTACTCTTTCTTTTCAAGATGGTGGGTTTTTCTGTGTAATTCCTTCTATCTGTCCTGTCACAATCTCTTCACTTGTCATCTAAGTTCTTGTCCATGGCATGGCATTTTTATGCTTCCTGCTTGTCCACAAACATTTTCCATACAGCTCCTGAGAGAGCTGTCTCTTCCAGTTCCATCATGACAATCTACTCACTTCCTTTTTCCTTGAGTGATGCTTTTCTTCCGCATGGTCTTTTTCTGACCCACTCTGCCTTCCTGGCTGTGCCTTTGGAATTGAAATGCATTTCCCTTGTGGCACTCTTCATGTCACATTTCCATGTTGCTCAGAGTTTTCCACGCTTGGGACCTGACTCAGTGATTCACATCACATACCTATTGTCCAGCAGTCCCTCTAATTATGCCACACCAGGAACCGTGCTGCGAAGCCTGCACTAATTAACAAAGCTCTGTAAGATGTGTCCAAGTAGGCAAAGCGGAGCTGCTCCAGTGAATTGCACAGGTGAAACTCCCCAGGGTGGAGCCTCCCTCTCCTCCTCCGCACGGGAGCTCAGGCACAAAACTGTCAAGGTGCTTCATTAGCCACACAGTGATGCATTGGGACATTCCAGTTTTTCCTTTGATTATGTCTGCCGTGGAGATTTTGCCCAGGCCAGCTGTAAAGAGCTGTCTCAGGAGCAGAAAGAGCCCAGTAGTGACAGGCTGGAGTTTCACTGAGGCTGATTTCCCTCTTGCTGTTGACAGGGTGTTTTCAGTCCGCAGCGCAAACACAGCACTTGCCTTCCCAGGACTGATCATCAAGATAGCAATGAAAAAAGATTTCTAAATCCTAAGCAGGTACAACCGCCCAGGTTTTACAGCCACCTCCCTTTTACACAGATCCATTGCTCTCTCCACTGAATTTCACTGAGCTGCTGTAGCCTGTCTGACTGGATGAGTTAGAAATAGGAATTAGCAATACTTGCATAAACAGAGGCTTTGGAAAATGGAAACGACTCAGAGACAAACTCAGTTTTGCAAAACTGTTGATATATTACATATAACTAGCATGAGACAATGATAGCAGTTCTGAAAACCTGCAGCAGCTTATGAAATAATCTAAATTTAGTGTAATCAATTCAATGGTACCTGTGCAGTTGATTTGGGGATTGTAGTTACAAGAGTCAGATTTCCCAATAAGAACAATATTTGGGGTGTTAAAAAATATATTTTGAACAGGAAATATTTTTTCCTTTTACAATAGCAACAATAATAAGGTTTTAGTTTTTCTGTATGACGTATTTGCCCCAAAAATTTACCTCCAATAGGACCGTGTTTTAACTTTCTATTAAATAGCCTAAATAGATGTCTGCATGACAGCAAATTAAACAAAGTGTGGGGGGAAAAGGGCAAATTAGAAAGTAGTCCATTGTTTTTGAACATCATTAAGAATTAAAAAAAAAAACCCAAAATCACAAACAAACAAACAAACAAATCAAAACCCAAAACAAAACAAAACAAAAAAACACCAAAAACCTGCCACAAACAGGAACAACAACGAACAACTGACATTCTGTGTATCTGATCATATTCATCAGCATCCTTTGTCGTTCATGAGTTGTTCTGTCTTGAATAACCAGTGATCCTTTTGGTCTGGACAAAATTTCTGTGCAATTACCAGGAAAACCAAGACGCTCTCAGCAGTTTAGGTATTTCTTTCTCCCTCTTCTTCCTTTTCTGCCTTCATTCCTGACTCACTTTACAGTGTATCTTTTTTTCTTACAGACTAGTGTAGGATTACTTGGAAAGTGTAGGAAAAAAACACTCCAGCAGCTGTTTTTCCTTCTGAGTAATGCAGGGCTAGGAGTGATGGCCAAAACATCATTTACATGTAGGACAGCTGACCCGTGTTGCAGGTAGGGGGAAAAAAAATCATACACCAATGCAAACAGATAAAAATGTGAAAAGGAAAAAGTCAGAGCAACAGAAAACATTATAAAAGCATATAGGTTACCTAAATAGTAAATATATCTTTGATAAACCACTTCACTTCAAACTTGTTGTCTTTTTTCCTTTTATGCACTGCTTTCTTTTTCTGTTTGGAAACTGTTCTGTAAATGGACATTGTTATTTTCTGAGTCCTTTCAGTCAGAAAACTCCAACCTGCAGTCCAGCACACGGTAATTTATTCTGTGAAATCTGTCTTACTTCAAGTGTTCTACTTCATCCAGTATACATTCACAGCAAGTGAAAAAAACCCCAAAAACATGAACACTTTCATTCTCTCAGGCCTCCTAACTTCAGCTGGGTTTGTTCGCAGAATTAATTTAGCAATGATTTAAGTGCATTTGAGGTCTTCAGACAGAGTTCACATTTGTTACAATCTCAGGAGCTAGAGACTGTAATTTTTTTTCTTTTCCTACAAGCTCAAGACTTCATCGGCACAAGCTGTTTATTCTTGTGCTATCCAAATCTATCCATTTTGAACAATCCTCAGTCTCTCTGTTCCGTATCTGCAGCCTCTCCCCAAAGCTAAAATGCTGTTACTTCTCATTTCAATGACATTTTCCTCCTGGAGCAGTTCTTTCTTCATGAGAGTGGTCAGAGCACTGGAACTTTTAGCTTGGGACTTTTTGATAAAAAGGTGTCGTGTTTTCTGGGATAATTGCCCCAGAAGGATCCATACTTTTTATGTGAGTTATCATCTGATAGGGAGTGAATCCGCTCTGTCCCTCCTCTTCCTGACGAGCCCTGTGTGATACATCACAGGTACCAGAGGGATCATTTTCAATCTAATTCCGAGCTTTTTCTGGCCAGACAAGCAGCCAGAGCACCAAAGCTTCTGGAGATGGAAATCAGACAGAACTGGATGTTGCCTTCAGAGAGCTGAAGCGCTGGGACGTGAGCTGCATGAAGGGATACGACACTCATTTACATCAGCATCTCAGCCACGCAGTAGAACTGAGTATCTTCAGTTTTGCCTTCCTTCTCTGCCCCTTCTCTGGCCCATATACCCTCTAATTGTTTGTTAGGAGATCATCTTTTGGCCACATGGCTTCTTGTTTGTTTCCCTTGCATGACCTCCAGAGGGATCTGTCAGATAGGAATTCTTATCTTCAGCCCATAATCTCTTTAAAATCTTTCCCAGCTCATGGCACTCTATTCAAAAGAACCTAGTAGCTGTATTAGGTTAGTTGGCTTTGTTATTTTTATACTGTTATTTATTAACTTCGGATAAGATTTTTAAAAACACCATGGGAAAAAAAAATTAAAACCCTCATAAAAATTACACATACATTCTGCTTCATGCAAGTCAAATTCTGCACTACAACATATGTTTATAATAATTAGTTTTAAGTACATATCAAAGACAAAGCCACGAATAGCTCTGTATTTCAGAGTTTGATTTTAATTCCATAATTGCAAGCTACTATACCACTCTTATTCTAGATAAGGATCTTCAGAAATACTTGAATCTAAAGCCAGTTAAGAGTCAATTTCATTTGAGATCAGTAATAATTATGATTTTTTAACTTTATAAAGACTTGGAAATCAGGTCAATATTTAAATATCGGAGGGGAGGTTGTCCCACATGAGTGGATTCTACAATGACATGCTCTATCTGTGAGATGTGTGTTAATTTTGCAAGCCAATGTTCTTTTTCAGGAATATTTATGTCTCTTTTTATCTAATTATGTCTAAATTAGGCTGTAACTGTAACAATCTTTGCCAACACAGTCCCCTTGCAAAGGGGTAAAATTCCACTTCTGGAAGGCAGTCATTGGAGTGCTCTAGCATTGATATAGCTACACAGACAGAGAAGAGCTCAGCTTTGTTGCTGCACTAGGTTTGCAAAGAGAAGCCAAGAACAACAATAAAAGTCAGATGTAGACGTTAGCTGATGCTGCTATTGTGACTGTGCAGTTCAACAAGTCCAAATATTCCACAGCTTATACACAGAATTTCATCGTTCTTCCACCACTAATAAATAAGTAGCTATTAGGTTGATCAGCAAACCCAGTTGTGGAAAAATACCATAATCCAGAGAAGATTGCCAAATGCTATAATGCAATTGTTCTGACATTTTTTGACAAATGAGAACTGACACACCATTATTAAAAACAATCAAACACTTTCCAAGCAACAAGCAGAATACACAGGGGTGCCATTCCTCTTTGGCACCACAGGACAGTCAAGCACAGTCCAAAAGAACTCCGTGTGTCTCTCAGACTGCTCTGAAATATGTGTTTTCTTTGTTGTGTGCCCTTTTTTAGGACATTTTCACATGGCAAAGACTTGTGCCAGTGGATGTGGATGCTACAGAACCTGTGACTCCTGGTGAGCATCTTTCAAAGATGGGTTTCCGAGTGAAACTTCCAAGAACTCCAGATAGTCATATAGGGAAATAGAGCTCATGAATTAATTTATTTTTGCACTAGAAATGTGAAACGATGACAGGAGCAACACACTGCCGTGTCACAGCGATGATACATCTGCATATGAACCAAAACAAAGCATTCAGCTTCATTGGGATCTTCACCTTTCATTCTTTTAAGAGTGACTGAAAAAAAGAAGAGATTTGGAGTAGTTTGTTCCAGTAAAGCAATTCTCTGCTGCATCAAACCATATTAATGAAAGTTTAAAAACCCTTACAACTCTTCAATAAATAAGCAAATGGTGTGTATAAAATGGTACAGTAATAAAAACGCTAATTATTTAATATTGAAAAATAGTAGATCTGCTCACAGTAGCCCCATGTTAATTAGCAAGGCTTTTTCCTCAATGCAGTTTTATTTTAATGAATAACACTCTGCTGTTTCAACAGAGAAGGCTTCCTTTTTTTGGATTTCATAACTCTCCAGGGCACACTAGACAGCAGATCAGTTATGCCCAACATGCAAACATTGAGAAAACAGGAGACTCATTGAAGTTATTTTGGTATCTTCTCTCTGATTTATGTGGAGTAATTTCAGTAAAATGTGCTATAGGAAGAGTGCAAAACTTTTCTACGCACTGCCTGCTAAATTAGACTTACTCTGGGAAAACATCTATGTCGTGCCCACTGTTACAGTGCAGTATTAATTTGGTTTGGGAAACTATATGAGAGATTTTATGACTAAGAATGTCTGAAGAAAAGAAAGTCATTATGGCATTTGGTATATATCCTCTAAGGCTTTGGTTACGCATTACTAAAGCTGGATAATACCACTGTTATGAAGATATTGTTGCCAATCTTTTGGGTAAACTAAAGTTTTAAAGAAAATTCCTATATTACACTACTGGTATCGAAGTTATTGTTATTTCCCTTCCGGCAATCTAAGCGATGGGATAATGATAATGTAAACACAGCCTCTGGATTCCTGCACACTTCTGGGTAACTCTCTCCTAAGTTGCAAGAAATACTGAAGGTTATTACCTCCATTAATACCACAGATGGCACACTAACATTTTTCTGGTCAGGCCCCCAAAAATATAAGGCTACAATCCACCTATATTCAATGTCAGCAATGGGTGCTGTATGCACTGGGGTTTTTTTATTTTGCATTCTGTCTTCACTTTTTTTTTCTCTGAGATGGTGAAGAGCAGTTAGGAGCTTCTTTCTTCTACAATTATCTGTTTGATTTGGAAATCAGGGGGACAGAGAGTGGAGATGCTGACTGAAATGGAAATGTAAAAATGAAATGAACATCTTTAAACAGAGGTATGGCATAAGTCTTTCAATGATAGGGCAAAGCTGGTTGTGTCATTGTAGTCTTGCTGACCTTGAAAGACAAACTACATAATGTTTTCTACCATGTAGAGTCTGTCCCATTGTGTGATCTGAATAAAAGCAGCCTTTTAAAAAAATGTAAGGCTACGATGTAATTCTCAAATGATAAATTGTAGTGTCAATTATAATTTACTCATAGAGAGGAAAGATAATATAATTTCAAAAGGATATTACAGGGAAATCTTCCATAACAATCAAGGAAAACACATATATTATGAATGACTGCTGGTGGTATTATTATTATTAAGGTTATTACGGTTATTATTAAGATTGCCAGGCACTATCTGTTCCAATATTGTTGTTTTTTTTTTTAATCTGACAACCTTTTACTGAAAGTGCTAAAATTTGCTATACTAGGTAGCTGTCTGCTTCAGTCTAAATGTTAAGTACCACCAACTTCTTTACCCACCTGTATCGGTGAATAAGGAAAATGTAAAATATTTTTTCCAGTTATGGTGATTGGGAAAGTGAAATGCGCAGTGCAAATGTTGGTGAAGGGTGGCTCTGCCATGAGGGAGCAGTCGCTGGATGAGGAGGCTGAGAAGCAACTCAAGGAAAGGAGCTGCAGTGATTCACTTCAGCCTGATGTAGCACAGGATCACAGGGAAAACATTTAACAGGAACAGGAGAAAAGACGCAGGGCAGACACCGAGGAAAGAGACTCCCCAGCAAGCCATAAGAGTCCGTGTGGCTGGGACCAGTGGGTGTGCAGAGCATGGGAACAAGGCAGAAACAGCTGGACAAGAAGCTGGGGACAATGGTCTGTAGCTTGGCCAGGCAAGGAGCCCAGAGGAAGAGCTGGGAAAGAGCTGGGTCCAGTTAGGGCTGCTGCTGAGTCCTCCCAGTTTCCTGCCATCAGCAGATAAAAGCCAAAGTGACACATTCTTCTGCAGAGCAGCTCTGTGGAAACTGCTGCAGTGCATTACTATGTGTTGACCGTGATATCGGCCCTCAATTAAATGGAATTCCTTCTTACCATTTATTTAATTTTTTTTTAAAAGGAGTGGGGAGAGGGTAAATTTCCTGGAGTTGCTTTCTCTTTCTTGACACTCAGGTAGTGCTTCTCAATCACGTGTTATGATCCTTTGTACGGCTTTTTTTTAATCCAGCACTCATGAATACCATGGCACCCACAGCCCTAAAGCTGTGCTTCTGGCCAGTAAAGAAAACTAACTTCCCTCCAAAGGAGTCTGACAAACTTCATACATGAATAGGAGTAGAAATAAAGACATTAAAGCAATTAAAGTTATGGGAAGCAGGTTGCTTAATACGAGAGTCAGAGAGGTTGGAGACAGTGAGGGTCAGACAAGGACACAGAGTGGCTCAGAAGAGCAGAGAAATCACAAAGTTGAAAGGCCAGAGCATCAAAGAAAAAGGCAGGCAAAAGAATAACCACTTTTGTGCATGAGTCATCAGAAATGGCATTTGACAGTCCATGGCCTGAAGGTGTATTAGGATAAAAATGACATCATTGTGCTACTTTCTAAATCTGGCAACAAGAAAATGTAAATAACTCCTTGTGTTTCATTAAAATCAATGGTACTAAAGAACGATTAATTACATTAAAGGAAGAGATTTATGAAGGTGGTGGGGTGGGCTGATCCTGGCTGGATGCCAGGTGCCTACCAAAACCTCTCTGTCGTTGCCTTCCTCAGCTGGGCAAGGGAGAGAAAATATAATGAAAAGCACATGGGTCGAGATAAGGGCAGGGAGATAAGGGCATGTTAAAGTCATGGGCAGACTCAGCTTGGGGAAATTAGCTTAATTTATTACCAGTCAAATCAGAGCAGGATAATGAGAAACAACATATCTTAAAAGACTTTCCTCCCACCCTTCCTTTCTTAACTTCACCCACGAGATCTCTCCCTCCTGTCCCGCAGTGCTGCAGGGGGACAGGAACAGGGGCTGTGGTCAGCTCATCACACATTGTCTGTGCAGCTCCTTCCTCCTCAGGGGTAGGACTCCTCACACTCTTCCCCTCCTCCAGTGTGGGGATTCTCCCATGTGAGACAGTCCTCCATGAACTTCTCCAGTGTGGGTCCTTCCCACAGGCTGCAATCCTTCAGGAATGGACTGCTCCAGCCTGGGTCCCCACAGGGTCACAAGTCCATCCAGCAAATCTGCTCCAGTGTCTGCTCCTCTCTCCACAAGTCCTGCCAGGAGCTGCTCCAGCAAGGGCTTCCCACAGGGTCACAGCCTCCTTTGGGCATCTCCCTGCTCTGGGGTGAGTCCTCCCTGGGCTGCAGGTGGATCTCCGCTCCTCCCTGGGCTGCAGGTGGATCTCTGCTCCCCATGCACCTCCCTGGGCTCAGGGGCAGAGCTGCCTCACCCCAGGCAGCACCATGGGCTGCAGGGGAATTTCAGCTGCAGTGCCTGGAGCACCTCCTACATCTCCTTCCTCGCTGCAGAATTGTGGCTTTCACCTGCTCTCATTCCTCTCTCTGACTGAAGTTTCCATTGCACAAGGCACTTTTCCCCCTTAAATCTGTTGTCCCAAAAGTGTTCCACCACTGATGGTGGGCTCAGCTTTGGCCGGTGGTGGATCCATTCTGGAGCTGGCTGGAATTGGCTGTGCTGGACATGGAGAAAGCTTCTGGCAGCTTCTCACAGAAGCCACCCCTGATTCCCCCACTATCCAAACCTTGCCATGCAAACCCCATAAAGGTGCCTCAGCGCCTAACTTGAAGCAGATATTTTATTGTGTTAGGCAACTGAGTATCTTACCCTGCATGCTCTGTTTCCAAAGCAAAGAGAACAAAGGAGAATTCTGCAGCCTTTGCAATGGCTATCTAAATTGTATTTCCACACTTTCAGGCACAAATGCCAGTCATATGAATATTTGTGGTGTTTCAGTTGCCTAGATATTTTTAAATGAAATTATTTTCACAATGGCAACGTAAATGATTTACACAAAAGCCTTTGCATGGTTCCTTTAGAAACAGTTTAGCCTATTGAACAGAAGTGCACCTTTTTCAAAGTGAAATTTTAGCACAATGGCTTTCAGCAGCTGCTCTCAAGCCTCGGTGGTGCTTTGTATGAACTCTGCCGGCAGTATTTCGTGCCTCATTTCCTCTAACTTGACATTCTGTATATTTGTTGAATAAATGGTGAAAACATATCATCGTTAAAAATGTTTACGTCTGCATTCTAGTGGGAATAGCAATAGCAGGAGAAGGGTAAAAATATGTCATATTACAGAAAAAGCAGCACAACTGCACTCTTCAGAGAGGCCTCACAAAGAACTATGAAATTCATGGTGTTGAGAAACTGTTTGGCTTCTTTCAGATACTTTTATTGCTTCTTTCTTTTTTTCATGTGGTGGATGTTTGCATGAAAACAAGAGGTCAAGTTCTTCTCTCGAATCAGCATAAATTTGAAATTCAACAGTTACAGTAAACAAATAGCAGTGTAAGCAAAAGAAATCCCACATTGGCTTTCTGAGTGTGTTTTATGGCCAATGATCTAGATGTTGGAATGAATTTTTACCCAAACTGCATTGCACTCAGACCTCTTGAATTACTGTGTTTCAGCCTGATTTTGAATGGAAAAGATCCTAATTTTTATCTTTTCCTTTCTTTCCTTCTCTCTTTTTTCCCTTAAGATCTAGAAGACATCTCATTGCTTAGTTGATGACCAGTGAGTCTTTGCCTGGAAGTGCAGAGAACGTGTTCTGGTGCCTCTTTTTTCCCAAAAATTCTGTCTGACAGCACACAAGTCAGCTCATATACTTGTGTCTTAGTTTCATCGCCTTGGGAAGGATGCAGACTGGACTTAACAAAAGTTTTGTGGGACGCTCAGTGACACTGGAAAACGCTTTTTTTGGAAGGGGCTGCTTAACTCCAGCAACAGCCAAAGAAGTGCAGTCATTTTATTATCCAAAGCATCAGAGTAAACAATACAAGTTGGAAGAGTGTGCTGTTTCCAGAGTGTGACTTTAAAGAACGCGTTATGAGATGATGATATTGTTGCTATGGTTACAGATCCATTTAAAGAAGTGAATGCACTAAATACTATGGTGAAAATTAAGTAAATACTAAAGCAGCAGTTTAAAACATAGGTGTGTAGGAGTCAACGTTTTTATTTTTGTGATTTTAATTACCCTTAATATTTTTGAAAGTGGCAGGTTGAAACAGCTGTCCAAAAAAACGGTGTGATGCCTGGTTAGTGCTTGGAAGGCAGATCTCTGATGCTTATAGTCACTTTGCAGAGGCTCAATATTCTTCACCAATTCTCTCCCTTTGCTCCTGAACTTATTTAATATGCAATGGAAGATCATGCTTTAGGGAGAAAAGAGAATAAAATATCCTTCAATAAGCACTGTTGTATTAAAGCCAGGGTCATCCACCAAGGGGGACAAAAAGCCTGCTCTTTGCAGCTTGCCCATGAGTATAAGAAGCTCTGCAAGCTCGTGTAGTCACAGAAACTGTGATGTGGTTGGTATTTTGTTCTCTATTCCATCATGGAAATACTTGTAGTCAGTAGAGCAAGACCACATGGCTCCTGTGCTGCTCAGGAAGCAAACTCCCCAGCCTAGGCGCTGGATTTCCTAGCGCAGGTATTCCAGGGCTTTCCAGGCTCCTTCCTGACTGACTAAAGGAAGAAGCCAGGGAACACTAGGCAAACTGATTTGCTTCAGGGTTCACTCCAGGCAGAAAACATGAACTAGATGGTGCCAAAATGTGCTCCTTTAGCCTCGGACAGACTCCTGACACGATGCCAGCAGGCCCTGTGCCCACAAACACAAGCACACACCCCGAGGACAGGCTGCAGGGAAAGCAATGCATGCTTTTAGCGCTGTGCTCTGGAGGCACTGCTCCAGGAGGCTGCGGTACAGATTTCACCTTTTTTTTTTTTTTCAGATTATCTCACTTCGAAAGCACAAAATATTCTAGTTATGTCTCAGGCCCACAAAGCCAGGAATTGCTACCTGGCACAGATGAGTTTGGTAACGTAGATGCAGGAAATTTCAGGAAAAGGTGGAGTTACTGACTATTATCAAAGCTTGGAAGTTTAGTTCGAGTGTTCCCTTTCTGCAATCCTAGAAGGAGCATGCAATTTATAAGGGATGCATTCAAATACATGACAGGTGGCTGTCTGTCAGAAACTTATATGTTCTTTAAGAATTTGTACCTAAAAGACTTGAGCTTTGGGAGAGACTCAGCATATGGTAAAGGAAAAGCTGTTTTTAAAATTGTACTGCCACTATATCTAAATATAATCCTAGAGAGAGAGAGAGAAATATCGAAATCCAGGACTGTAATTATGCTTACCAACCTACTTCATTTATCAAAGCACATTAAAAAATGAGCAGAGAATTTAAGTCAAGGAACCTGTACCACTTTCAATTATCAGCCCTATAAATTACACCAGCAGTGAAATGCAATGAGATCAAAGACTCTGAACCATTTGATTTTCTTGCACATGAGTCAGTGGCTACTGGGCACATTGATTACTCACCAGTGCTGAATAACTAGGGCAATATTGAACTCCATACATGTGGCACCACTGACAAAGGCAGAGAAATGAACCAGGGGATACTCTGGAGGTTTGTTCAGCAACAGAAGGCTGGTGTATAGATAAGCAAATGCCTCATGAATGTGCTAATGAGTTTGCCTTCTCACCCCATCAGCTAAAAATGCTGGGGCTAATTTATTTTTCTTTGTCTCTTTAGAATATGTATCATCTCTTTAAATTGATATGCAGTCTCCTGAGTGTATTAAGAACAATTTCTAATTTCTGATCTATTCAAGGCATCCCCCAAAATTTGGATTATATCACTATCAGCAGCCTGATATTACTCAGGACATATTTGTTACAGACTAATCAGCTTCACACATACACCATCTATCTGAACTGAAAGGGTAAAAGATTTGACAATATTTAGGAAATTAATTTCATAGAAACCTTAAAAGAAATTACAGAAAATGCTGTCTTGAATTATGAGTGTGATCCAAGCCTATTTTTCTTCCTGTTTTTTTTCCAATAGCTTTCACTCAGGTGTTGTACAATTCTGCTTTCTTACATACACCCCTGAATAGGTTCTATATGTACAGGGGGAAAAGTTCTATATGTACAGGGAGAAGGGAAGGAGGAAAAAAGTCCATGTGAAGGTTTTATATCTCCTGACCCTCTGAAGTGTATTGACACATAGCACATGTACTAAACAACCTGTAAATATTTCCAACAATCGTGGTGATGCTTTTCCCTGTGCAAGGATGGGCTGTGCACCACCTCCCTCCACTGAGTTGGCTGTTGGGGTTTCAGCAGGCGAATCCTTCCTTCTCCTCCCCCAGCAATAAGGACAGTAATTGAGAAATCTCAAGTCCATCTTTGGCTTGTCACAACAACTGTGCATCATTTCTAATTCGTGCTGGACTGTAAGCCAGCCTTGTGTTTTTACCTCAGACTTCAACCTTGTTTCTCTTTACCCAGAAAGATGGAGATTTTGCTGGTCACACAGCCAGTCTGTGTGACAATCTGCATGTGCCAAACCAAGTGTTTTGCTAAGGAGAATTTTAAGGCAAAGAGCAGAGGAGAAGAGGCAGTTCAACTTAATTAATGTCAGAGTTTGTATAATCCACTGAATGTGTAAAGGACTATATAATTGCTAGCTGTTATTACAAGTCTTGACTGACTAATTCATGTTGAATTATGTGTTTGCCAAATGTCAGCTCTCTGTTTGTGAACTGTCATTGAAAGAGCACGACTTTTTTTTCCCATGATTTGTTCAAAACTCCTCTCAGAATAGCTTCTGTCAGTAATTCTTAGCCTGCTGCTTATTCATGAGCCATTCATCATAAGTGTCTGATAGTTGCAATTTGAGCTGTTTTGACTGCCCAGTTAGGTATTGGATCTGCTTCCTTTCAGACATTTGATGACTGTAACTTTGAACTCTGTAGTGTAAATACTCAGCCAAGCCAGAATTAAATTTGGGTTCCATGAATACCGGCTTAATATGAAATGCAATTCTGTTTTAACATTCATATTGGGGTGCTGAATAGAAGTCAATCAATTTGAGAGTACAGTGTTTTGAGAATGATAGAAATATTGAGTAAATTATAGTCCCCGTTCCAAATTATTTACTGTATAGACAAAACAACCGATCTCTCTAACATCTTTGACTGTAGAAAAATAAATCAAGTGCCAGTAAGGTGATCTGAAACTGGAAAGTGAAATGAAATGTTTTCACAAGAAAGCCTCCAGACGTATTTATCAAATAGCTGCAGATCGCTATATTTCAGACAGATGTCTGTACACATGAAATATACCCTAACCCCTTATGTTAGCTGGACAAAACCACATGGAAATGCATTGAACATTTTCTGAAGGAAAGGGAAATTAAGATGTAAATCTGCAATACCAAAGGGATGGGCACTAATTTCTAGAGCATTTGTCCAATCCTATCTCAGTGCTGCTCCATGCTGAGGTCACCTGATATTTTATCCACTGCCACTGTCTGCAAAACAAAAGTAGTTGAATACTGAACACTCTATTTTTTTTTAGATTATTTAATCTCTGAAGTCCCTAAAAATTCAAAAGTAATGCCTCTGTGAAGGTTATATTTATTAATAAACTAAGGTGTTTCTTGTTAAGAAAATAAAATAATATAACAGTTTGCTACTCGCTGGTGTCTAAGCAACCAACAGACATTATGAGAAATCCAAAAGAACTTGATGCACTAGGTTCCCTTCACTTCAGTTAAACTATAGCTGGTAAAATTTTAAAAAAATATAAATTTTCTGCAGGAGAAAAAGGAAAAGAAACAAAGTTATAGTGAGGGTTAAAATCTCTTTGTCAATATATTACAGCATGTCTATGGAACAGGACAGTCCCATCAGCCTTACTGTAATTGAGATTGTTTGCACTTAATGTTTTTCAAAGTAGTGAACATTCTTCATTATGCTTTTAATGAATCTCTCTCTAAATAATTTCATTTTTCTCTTTCTTGAATTGGAAATAACAGAACATTTTAGAAAATCGGTGCACTTACCTATGACAAACAAGGATACCTTCTGCACATGCAGAAGATTCCAGGGAAAGTGAAGAGAATATCCTGGTTTAAGTCATCCCTGAAATTATCATGCATCATCTCTAGTAAGTATACAAATACTACTTCACTGCAGTTCTTTGTACAAAAGAGACACAGAAGGCAGAAAACTCTTACTATATGTGATTGTGAAAAACCAGGAAAAATTAGTGCTTTAATTTTAATGAGGAAGATTATTTGTAAGAGCCCCCATTTGAATGGAAGACGTGGAAGGACTTTATGCAGTGGCAGAAGTTTCAGATTATGGAGGAACTCCTCATTTCTGTGTGCATTTTACTCATAAGTAATGGAATTTCAAGGTTTCTGGAACACTTGTGCCCCTAAAAAGGAGATAGACAGGACTGATACAAATTCTAGCTTGGACCTAATCTTTCACTCCTGGAAATGAGTGGCAAAACACCTTCTGACTTCAGTGGCAATAAAACCAGGAGCCATTGAAAACACATATTGATCCACATTCTACCCTGCTGGATAGCTCATTTTATTCCTTTTGAATAAGAATGTAGAGAAGGCATTTTTAAGTATTATGCCACCTTCTTAGAAAAATGAATAGATTTTTCATTTTAAAAATCCATGTGTCTTTAATTATCCGAAGTTTCAAGAAAGTGAAATAATTTAAAATACTGAACTAAAAGAGTTCATGGCCTTATTCTGTCATGATTTATATCCAGTGCATATTATTTGTCTTTGCTGGGGTTGCCCAGACATATGTTAGGATAATTATAGGGGAAAGAATTTAATTGTACTGTACAGCGCTGGTTTAAGCTGACAGATAACAGGTTGTTATGTATAAAACATGTGCGTACATAGAGTAACAACATGTTAAATATCTCATTACATCTTGATAGATAGATAGTGTTGGGAGGATGTAAATTAGAGTACCAATTATTCTGTTGCAGTGGTAATGAAGCATTAGAGCCTTTATTCCCGTGCAGCTCTATTTGCGCCGCTCACAATGGCTCTCCTCAGGGAAGCACGTGGAATGGTTTGATGTTGACCTCCAAGCTATTGCTTCCACTTTCAAAATTTTGTGCGTTAGAGATGCATCTGTGTGACAGGGAGGACACTGGTGACAGGGAAGGAAAAACAGAACGGAGCAGAGTAAGAGGCGTATTTTAGGCTGAAGGGTAACTAGGGAAGAGGGGACTTGAGGTAAAGGAAAACAATCTATGGGACATGACATACAGAACAGTGTCTGAGACAGGGGACATGCCACAGAGAGCCAGGCGATTGTCATCGTGTGCAGCATCAGTCTCAAACACTGATTCACTGCTCCCTTTAAAAAGCTTTCATTATACATCTGCATTCCACAGTTATTTGTCAGTCCAACAAATACATGAACAAAGATGAAATGTCAGCAAATATATCAAGCTCTTGCCTCCCTCTGTAAGTTGTGCTTTCTCAGGCTGCCAGTCCAGTCTACCAGCTCCCCAGCCTGAAAAATGGAGCTTCCTTCAGATCCTGCAGGAGCAGATATTGGCGGTAGCAGGGCAGGGCTTGCGCTGTGGGAAAAGCATGTTCAGGTTGGACAGAAAGACCAGATTCACTCACTCTAAAACTTCCTTTGCAAGTCAGCTGTTTTTCTACAGATTTTAAAACTTTTCTTTTACCTCTTACCTAAATAACTATTTAATCATGTCAAGTAATGCCCCTTCATGTTGTAATAAATAGCTCAGACAACATTTTGATACAGCAGAAAATAATTTAAACCTCAGAGACATCAGTCTCGCAGGCAGCAAAGCTGGAATGCTGTGTCCATTTTCAGATCCCCAGGACAGTAAAGTCATTGACAAAGTGACACAGGTTCAGTGGAGGGGCTGAGAGCCACGGGGAGAGGCTGAGAGCTTGCAGAAGAGATGGATTCATGGGTGCCATCAGCACCTGCCCAGCCCTGCAGGGAGGAAGGTGTCGAGGAAAAATGAAGCTGAGCTCTTCACAGTGGCGTGAGTGAGAGAGACAACAGGCTTAAACTGAAAAACGAAAGGATCAGACTGGCCATGAGGAAAATCTTTTACTCCATGAGGAAGACAGGAAGCAGAGAAGCTTTCCAAGTTATACAGATAGAGAATTCATATCTGAACTGTACGAAACTGTCCAAGTTCAAGGACTTACAAATGACTTGTTCTCTGAACAGGAGGAGAGATTAGGGACAGTGTGAGGTGCCCTCCAATGGGGTTTCTGCAGGAATCCATTTCCATCCCAGACACGCTTTGGGTATCTCTGAATCCCGTCCCCTTGCAGCCCACCCACTGCTTATGGAACACGGGGAATCCAGCTATCTGCTTTGCCATAATTCTGTCCAGGAAATGCAACATTTTCAAGCCCAGCTTTATCGTATGCAGAGGACCTTTCCTAAGGATGAAAGTCTGATTTGCTATTGTGGGACTCACCACCACAATAGAACAAGAAGAGGCAGGAGATAAATCTCAGCTATCTGAATTCTGGCATTGATAAGGAAGCCAACACCTTGAAAGTCTCTGTAGGATATGCAGAGAATTTCAACAAAACTGACGAAATAACAGGAATTTCAAGGAAAGTAGGACATTCAGATTCCTGCCTTGCTTTTTCAATTCTTTTGAAAATCAGACCTGGAGAGTGTATCAATCAAGTATTAAAGAGATGAGCACTGGAAAAGGAGATATATATCCTGGGTTTATCTCTTTTTCTTTAAATAACATTTTAAACCCAACAATATTTAGTGCTTAAAATATCCCCAGCAATATTCAGGAATTACACCATGAAATTATAATAATACAATTTGACACCAATTGGTGTCTCAGGGTTCTTGTATAACATTCAAAGAAGGAAGGTTATAATAAACAGCGAGGTACAATGGAGCATAACATTACAGATACATTGCACGTGTGCTCCCTTAAAGTTGTGGGGTTTTATATTCCTTAACATCATTTTATCTATAATTATCAAATGGGAGACTTCAAAGAGATCAGTGTGTTACAGTGGATTTGTCTGTTCTTCTTTGGTTATTAAAAGACAGAAAATAAGGGAAATCATTGACAGATCATTATATGCAATAACAAAGCATTGGAAAAGATAAAGGGAAGACATCTGTTTCATGCAGGATTTATATTTAGTGCTGAACAGTGGGGATTTTTCCCCTGTAGTTCTGCAGATCAGGTCATTGGAGAAGGAAAAGATTAGAGGAACATGTGCAGTGGGGTACAGTATTATTTAGGCTTGAAACTGATGAATTGTGAAACATTGATGAAAACGGAGAGTGCTACAAATCACTGCAGTTGAACCCTTTTAGACCATAGTGAGCAGCTGACAATTGAAAAGAAACTGGCTACTCTCTAGAAATATGTTGCTATAGTTTGGCTTGAAAGCTCTTTTTGTGAGTCACTCCATCTCTTCTGTAAATAGTCATTACTAGAATGGCTTGAACCATTGCTGATTCTGACATCACTGAACTTTGTCAAAGTCCTTGTTTGAAATCAAAACTTTTTTTGCCAATTGGGATAATTTTAAAAAATCAACATATAAAGATTCCTTCATGTGTTAATGTTTTACAAATTGAGCCTCAAATTAATTAAAAGCTAGCATGGTCTTTTGTAGGCTTGTGGAGCAAACCAGAATACTCAGTCTTACAGGGTTTATTTCAGAGTAGGGTGCTCTGGAGTAGTTTCATCTCTGATTAGGAACAAACCTGAAAAGATTCTTAACTATTTAATCCATACTCAGTCAATCCCACGTGTAGTCTTGTGTCATTTGCCAGGGACAGGCTTATTGGAGGGGGTGCATCCCCTGGGGTGTGTGTTTGCTCTGGTTAGCCCATTCTGAGAGGGCAGTGTTCTCTCCGGGACATCATTTGGCTGCTCCATAGACAAAATCTCTACATCTGACGCCTTCTTGGCTCTCACGGGACAGTGCCATGGGACTGTCAGCCGAGAGAACAAGTCACCCTTCCCCAGGCACAGAGCTTGGTGTGATCACAGAGAGGTATCATGGTTGTCACTGCATGCGGTGAAAATCAGATGACAACCTACTAACAATAATATGCAAGCAAGAAGTAATACTTTTTACCCTATGATCAGCACAGTGAAGCTGATATTATTTAGAAATAAATTCCCAGAACACAATCACTCTTCACTCATTACGGACATTATAAGTTACCATGCATTTTATCTTTATTTAGATTTATGATTTCATGTGTTTTTGGTAAAACTGGCTTTCATCCACTCATTGCCTACATGGATTTTACAGGGAACTTCTGGATCTACAGCGTTTACTAACATCTCCTTCAGTAATGCAAAAGTCCAGCTTTTTGCAGTTATATTGGTGAATTAAATGCTAATAAGATTGTTACTGGCAAAGGTATAAAAAAGAAAATATATGTGTAGCTCATATGTGATCACATCTGTTTAAAATAACACATCTTTACTGGGATATTTGGACAAATTGGAAACTATGATTACTCTATTTGCATATTAGGCGTTTTCTGGTTTTAAGACATTTTGAAATAACCTATAGTACCCACATTGCATTAAAAAAAAAATAGAAAAAAGCTTTGCCAGTGTGACATTTCAAAGACTTTGATTTCCTTTCTGCAACTAAATTACCTACGATTAATTTCTACCATCTTCTGCAGAAAAAATATTCAGCTCTCCAACAGGCTGAGCCTTCAGTTGTTCTGAGAGGCTACAGATTCTCAAGCTTTATAAAAACAACTGGTAAGCAAACCACTTCCAGCTCCCAATCCTTTACAGTAATTTTCCTTGCAACTTCAAGGTTTTCATCAAGTAGCAGAGGCAATGTCTGAACTGGGGTATTATAGTGATACCTCCTGGACAGAAAATACAGCAGCTGCTTATTGTTAGAAATATTGCTAGTGAAAAGGAGAGGGAACCTGTTGTTAGAAGCCAGTGATCAGAAACAATTCAGACTGGTCCATATAAGCAAGGCAGGCAATGACCTTAAGAACGTGGTGACAGAAGGAAAGGTTCACAAGACAATGGGGTTTTCCTCAGGGCATCAAGAGGTCCTTCACTCACCATTTGAAAGATCATTAAGAATTAAGAATTATTCCAAAAACTGCCAAATGATTCGGCCAACATCCAGGCATGAATCCAGATTCTGCTTACTTTAACGAATAAGAAGTTCTTGAGCTGCAGAGGTGGATGCTGAGATTATTCTGGATATATAAACTGCATATTTCCTGTGTCTTTGCACCTTGTCTGGACATCTGGCAGCAGCTGTGGCGCGAGAGCACAGCCCCTTGCTGAGAGCTGCTGCATCTCTCCCTTCCACGCCAGGTCCTTGTCAGAGGGACTTTGCAGGCTGAGTTGATACAGCACTGAGATTTACAGGGGGAGAGGTTAATAGGTGAACATGAGAATGAATTCTTTAACTGAGCAAAGTACAATGCTGGTTTCCGAATGCTGTGACTTTCTTGTCCATCCATTCCAGAGCCCCCTGATTGTCACAAGGTTTCTGAGAGAGGAAACAGCTACAGCATTGTTAGTTCAAGGCTTGCTGTGCTGTGCAGATTGCATCACAGAATCACTTGTTACGGATGTGAATTAGCTGGTGTTATGTTCACTAGCATTATGGAGCAATCTAATGCTAATTAAAATTGTTTGTTGCTGTTCTACGGTATTAAATTTTAATTGGAGTGCATAGATCTCTCTCTTGACTAGTGCAAAATTAAATAATTCAATAATCCTGGTTTAATTCCAGCTACTCGCTCTCATCTCAACGTATTTTCAATAACTTCAGCAAGCTTTGAAACATGCTGTAGAATGATGCAAATTTAAAAAAAAAAAAAACTATAATGAAATTTAAAGGTAATAGTATTTATGCTAAATAAATTCCTTTCTCATGTTCTCTGCATTTTAAGCTTGCTTTTGTAATCTATCCTGTTCAATTATTTCTGAGGTCCTAATCAGGGCTACCTATCTCCTGTGATGTATTGAATCACCCAGGAAATTGTCTGTTGTTTAACGATTAACCAAGCTTATTTCTGCTTCTAGCAATAAACATCTAGGACCTTTGAACTGATATTTGCCTCTGAGCTTTTAAAAATTTACATCTGTATAAGTTAGCGACTTAGAAAATCCACATTTCTTGCAGATATCTAGGAAAAAAGTGGAGGAATCACTTTCTTTCATAGGTGTTGCAAAAAAACCTATGAAGGCTAAGGTATTGCTTAGCCTTCAAGGACTTGTCACTCTTAATCTACTCTAAAATGAAATAATATTTTATTCAAAATGAAGGATTTATCAACAAACACATGGAAATTTACTGAAAGCTTCCAACTGTGGCAACTTGGCAAAGCAACACATTTTGGCATTTTATTCTCTCCGTACATATGTTTCACTCACTTAAATGTCATTGAGAATTAGGATGCACATTCATCAAGAGAGTCTACCACTTTGGGACCAGATTTGTCATCCTTTATCTAACAAGCCGTCTCACTGAAGTTAGTGGGCGTAATCCTGATTCTGAAATAGTTAAGAGCAGGCAGTAAGAACACATTTTCAATAGTGGCCGTGGGCTTGTATCACTCTCCGTTTCCCAAGGAAAGTGTTGAAGTGTAGTAATCTGATACTGTGGCTCCATCTTGATTTCTGGAGTTTATTTACCTAAATTCCTTTGGAGTTTCGCTTGGACAGTCCTGTCTTTCTCTCCTTTGTTCCTTTAGCCCAAGCAGTTTATGCTGTCACCACTGAGAGCTCACTGATTGCTTGGGCTGAGTTTCAATTATGAGAGGTAAAAAATGACAGCCATAGGCGGTTTTTTTGTTGTTGGGGTTTTTTTTGGGTTTTTTGGTTGGTTGGTTGGTTGGTTGGATTTTTTTCCCCCTTTCCTTGAACTTTTATAGCATTTTAATTAACCCCAAACCAGAAATCTTGCAAATGTGTGTGTGCTTTACTTCTAAAAAACAAAACCGATTTGTCTTTGGCGTGATAACAAAAACACTAAAATAATCACAGAGTTTATCTGCGTAAGAAAGAATTTTCCCAACATTTTTAATTAATAGAGATACTTCAGCTCCCCATATTTGAATAGGTGGGTTTGTTTTCAGCCAGACAGCATAAAACAGGATTGTCAGCGTGATGCCAGCTCTGTTAGCACACGTTTCCCAGCAGCACACAGACTGTCAGCAGGTACTGCTTTGCTCTGCATCAGCCCTTTAAGCCGTATGAAATAGGGATACAGAGTGAGAGATTCACATTTAGGAACTGCTTAAATAAAAATATAGGGTGTTTTCTGTCTTTCACTCAGTGGTGAGCAAAAAGGAATCTGTATAAGACTTACATAGGCATTGGGCCCTATTCCTCATTGCTGCCAATGAATGTGAATGTAACACACTCTTTAAAACTGTCTTAGAAGAACTTGATTTTCCAGTCAAAGTGCATCAGTTTATATTTGTCAGCCTCCCTTGCATCATTATAATAAAATGTTCTTATAAATCTGTCCTAGTACTTTTCATTGTGGCAGATAACTCAAGAGTATAAAACGGAGTTAACAAGAAATTTTACAGGCACCCTTTTTAATGCAAAGAAATACTCCAATTTTTTCAGTATGATCAATTCATTTATTTTATTACAGCAAGTTAATAAATGCTTTATTTTTAAAATAGTAAAAAAATATTATAAAAAATCTGTGTTTAAAAGCGGCAATTGGAAATGATGTCACTATTTGCCATTGGATTATCAAGAAGCAGGAAATGAACAGTTACTAATGGCATGAAGCTGAGCCAGGGGAGGTTTAGGTTGGATATCAGGGGAAGGTTCTTCACCCAGAGGGTGGGTGGGCACTGGAACAGCTCCCCTGGGCAGTGGTCACAGCACCAAGCCTGACAGAGTTCAAGAAGTGTTTGGACAACACTCTCAGGCTCATGGTGTGTTTCTTGGGATGTCCTGGGTAGGGCCAGGAGTTGGACTGGATAATCCTTGGACTGATATCCTAAGTGAGGATATTCCATGATTCTGTGATTCTGCAAATGAAATCATGTTACTCCAGTCAGTGGATCTTTAAGCTGACCTAACTGCCAGAAAATATTGAGTGTCTTTTTTTATTTCTGGTACTTCCAGGGTAGGTAGACACGAGAAAGGAAGATTATAAGAATCTGGTTGATTTTGCTATTGCAGTGTCCACACTGTATGAGGGTAGCCCGAATTCTGTGACTGCAGTTTGTTCTTTAGCCCCAGAGTGAAGAAGTGTGGTAGGAACCAAGGGGAGGGACCCCATAGAGTGGCACAATCCCCATGGAAGCTCAGCATTTCACAAAAACATGTGGAAAAATACTCCCACAGGGTGATAAACTGGAACATGATGATTTCTAGAATGATAATGTTGATGGAACTTTTTCTGCATTGACAGAAACCACTCTGACTTTAAGCTCCTTGTCCTTCAGGTGGTACTGTAAGGTAGTGTGTGACCTTTTAGGAGATTTGTGATGTGAACTGAACTGCCTTTAAAATTATAATCCTTCAACTGTCAGTACATCCCTGCAAAGTTCAATAGATTCATAAATAATGGAAGTTAATATTCTACTACAAGACTTACATAAATTATAAAGGCAGATATATATCGGCTGGAAATAAAAACACAATCCTTTTTTCCATTAGTATTGCTTCAGGTTCAGATGTGAAAATATTCCAAGAGTCGCATTCAGAATAAAATTTGTACTCCTGATGCTAGTAGCTTATCTTTTTCTTTCAAGAGAGTTCATTCTTGCATTTTCCAGCGTGCTGATTTAGTCCTTTTGGCTCTTACCCAAATTCAAAAGTAAAATAAAGCCTTGATGCTGCAGTAACAGTTCCAGCCTCCTCTTTATCTCCATTGTATTGCAAATATTTATCCTTTGCTCTCATGCAGCCTCCCACTCAGAAGAGTCTGCCAATCTTTTTAAAAGCTTAGGTCAGGAGATTCTTCTCAGCAAAGCAAAGCTTTCTTGGAAACATAGGAAAGGTCACACAACAATAAGAGTAGCATCAACATGTTGGCTACAGGCCTTCATACCTAAGCGGTTATGACTTCTACTGGCATAATCATTGGGTCAGTAATAAATGCTTATGGTGAGGGCTGTAATTTAACTTTCCAAACCCAGTGGTGATTTTTCTAAGGGAGCTTTGTCTTTTGGAGGATGTAAATGCTATTTTTTGCATGAATTAGTGAGTATGTGTTAACATGCTGGTTTTATCCTTTCCAGAGATGAGAGCTGAGGTTCACTAAGATTAAGAACCCCCTGTCAAATAAAGGACTTGGTTAGGCAGAAGTAAAACTCTGTAACTTCTAAGCACCTCTCCTCCCGTAACTGTGTTACACGTGCTGGTTGCCAGTGTGCTGCATGGAAAACATGAGGTATTTTGTAAGAGCATTTAGAACAACTAGCATGCAAAAAATCAGCAGCATCTTGACAACCAGCACATTTAAAAAGCCACAAGCTAGTTCCAAGCAGGGGGAAAACAGCACAGCAGTCTTGCCCTTTGGAGGTGCTGGGAATTAGACTCTTTCTTTCCTTTCAAGAACTTTTTTCCCTTTTCTTTCTGAAGTAGTGACTAAAGGGAAGGGGCAATTTTGGCCCACTTTTCTGGTCATATTGTGGGTTTTCAAGGGAAGCTTCGCCCCACAGCTTCTCATCTGCAGTTCATGTAAAAAAGAGGAGAGGGAGGCAGTTTCCTCTGTCAGCAGGTTCCTCCGGCTGCACGACAGAACACTAAGGCAGAAAACACTGTTTTCAGAGATGTCTGGGTTCCTCCGGAGCAGCAAACACCTTCTTCCTTCCTCTTTGGTCCATGTCCTCTGCTGCAAGGGAAAAGGCTACACACGGTGTTGACCAGGGGACAAGCTGTACTCATTCATCCCCAGCCTTGCCCACAGCGTCCACTCCTCCATCCCTTTATTCAGGAGGGAGCAGGATTTCTCTGGGGTTTATCCTAGACTCATGGGGGTTTTATCTTTTCATCTTAAAACACTCACCGTTGATAGTTTTTAAGCATAGAGCAGTCTGAGTGTCACCCAAAAAAATCTAATACACAATCACTTGATTGCTCAGCTACATTCCCAGGCAGGGCCTATATCAGACATTTGAAAAAACAGTCATTTCCTATGCTAGAGTCAACCAAGAGCAATTTAAGAACTTCTTTAGGCTTTAAATATTCAATTTTATCCACAGTAAAAATCTCTTCGCCTTTTGACCATTCATGCTATTCAGACAAGGGCAAGATTTCGTGCTTGAAGATTTTCCAGGAATTGCCATAATTGCTCTTCTTGCTCTCCAAAGTTTAACTAGTGAATAATAAACCTGATTAACCCTGTAATATTTTACAATACAACACTGAAACTATCCAGTTTGTGCTTTTCTGCGGGGAATGTCCGTCTCAGTCTCGTGGCTCACATTCAAGAAGACTCACTATTCAAAGAAGTTTATTAAAAAACCCAACTGTTATGTTAATTATATATCCATAAGAAACAGTAGCAAAAAATGTGAGGAATACAAAATATTATGAGTCTTTATTCCAAGTAGAATGTAATGCTATTCTTTTTATTAAACTTTTTGCTTCTTCATTTACATACCTGTCACTGCTTCAAGTTTGCTAAGGGCAGCAAATCAGAAAACTTCTTTGGTGCAACCAAAATTTAAAAATGCTATTGGCCTTCCATTAATGCAGAATTAATAGGTGTATTTCTTAGTAGCACATTTTTAAAGAACGGTGCCAAACCAGAGCTTTCTATTTTCTATCTTTGCTGTCTTCTAGCAGTTCAGACAGGAGCATCTATTTTCGCTCCAGTTTTTTGAGTGTTTCTGACACATTTCTTGCTCACTCCCTCTGAAAATCCAGCCTTATGGATACATCTGCATTGCCATGGTTAATGCTCCAGAAATGCTGCCAAAGCCAAAATTGGTACCTGTCTGCAGGAGGTGAGGTCTAAAGCCCTCCCAGGGCCAGCTCCAGCGAGGATTTCCTGTAATTATTAGGGAAAGCCTTGGCATATGGAGGACTTTTCAGCAATTTCCAAAACATAAGGCAGTCATATGCAGTGTGAAAGGGTTTGGGACCTCGGGCTGTCCCACCTACCCTCTGAATTCTGGTTTCTCTTTGTAAAAGAGCCCTAATGGCATCTGCCACAAAGACAGATAAGATTCCTGAGTCCTGGGAAAGACAAATTTCAAGGCAAGCCTCCCACAGTCGCTTTGACTGGATGAGTACAGACACAGGCAGCGTCACAAGCTCAGGTCATTCTGCAGTGCAGCCTGTAAGTTCATGGCACAATTTTTCTATACACTTTGTATGATACTGGCAGTCCCCATTGAGTCTTGGGAGAGTTGATGATTGCAATGATCTTTGGAGCTTTAGAAATTTTAAAAGCTTTTTTTGGGAGTGGGGGTGGGGGGAACGAACTTTCTTTTCCCTTTGCAGAAGGAACTTAAATCTTTGCACCCTTTTTGAAGGGTGTCTGGTTGGATGCATCTCTTGAAGCAGATGTACTGGAACTAACACAAAATGACTGACTGACATTAAACCCATGAGTCTTCGGTGTTAGTTAGCCTAGATTGCCTAAACCTTTGATTTTGCCTAACTCCAGCCATAATTCCATCAATTCTGCAAGCTGTTGTTTCACTTTTAGCAATTACTAGTGACTTTTTGTTTGTCCTTCCAATGTGGCCACAGTGTTATATTTACAACTTTATTGTATGACACAAAGATTTGCTAATCTATCTCATCTCATACTTACTTCCAGTGGCTTCTTGATGCTTTTTTTCTTTTCAGCTTCACTGTTTCATTACTATCATAAATTTTCTTATTTGGTTCACCAAACTCTTTGCACCTAAAGCTTAAACTCAAGCAGAGACATTGTGAAAAGATCATTAGTGTGAACAACTTAAAATGTGTGAGCGTCTCTGGATTAAATCAAAATCTTACACACATTGTACTCATTTTTCAAATCTAAACAGCATGAGCACTTCGCTAGTTTCTTAGATTTTGGCCAGGGTATCTTTAGGACAAAAGGACAAAAATTAACCAAATATTTTTAAAAAACAAAATAAACTGTACATGGAAAGTTTTCTCAGTTTCTTGAGCAATTCTATTTTTGCTGGTGGCTGAAACAAGGCGGAGTGATTCCAGCCGCCTGCTGCTATGCTTTAGTACAAGAAGGATCCTTTTATTCTTCCTTATAGTCATTCTGCATCATTTTCAGATGCAACTGAACTGTCATAAAACTCTGGTGCAAACAGCAGAATTGCTGTCTTGAGGTGGCACTGAACACATCTCACACAGACCCTGCCCTGCATGGCCCTAATCACTCCACAATAACTGACTTGTGTTTTGTGTGTTTTTCTATGAACTAATCCAAAGGGGGAAGTTTAATATGGTCACTGTCCAAATCATTTCAGCTCCAGAATACGTATCAGTTCATAGACAGCAATTATGGGGCCTTAGATGCACAGCTTTTCATCTTGCTATTTGTAATCCCACATGGTATATCAAAAACTCCTTCGCAAAGTGAAATATCAGGTTCAAAAGTTGCTTTGATGTGAAGACAAAAGCCCTGATTCTTCTTTTGGACTCAAGTAAGTCTGTTGAAGACTGTGTTGGGATTCCAAAAAACAAACTCAGTCTTAATTTCACACCTTTTTTTCTATCAATTAGTTTTACTTAGTGTCACAATTTAAAACATGTTCTCAAGAAAACAGTAGAAACAATCGAAGAAACAACTGCCACAGTACATCCTCAAGAAATTACTTCCGTCTAGAAATAACTCTATTACTTTGCATTGATTTGCTTCAATTATTTCATCTTAAACCCACATATTTAAATATAATTATCAGCTGAAAACCTCACAGTATAATCAACATTAGTCACCAAGAGCTGACTTTTTTTTTTCCCGACAAATAGGTTACAGAAATTGTTATTTCAAGAGAAGGCAAAAATGACTAAAATAATTTCAATCATTTCATATTAGGTAGAGATTCCTCACCCTGCACAGGCATATGTAAAAAGGAAACTGGCTTATTTCTCTGCAAATTGCCAGATTCTCTGGTAACATCTAGAGAAAGGGAGTTAAAGGGAGGCTCTGCTCCTCCTGCGCAGCGATCACACAAGGCTGGAGAGCTAAATGGGCAAAGTGGTTTGACACCAGCGCTCCGAGACCCTCACCTACTGACTGCCCCCATTACCCTGCCAGCCCTGAAAGGAGCAGGGACTGCTCCAGGGCCACGGAACCACCGCTTCACAGCCACAGCTCCCAGCGCAGGAGCCCTCGGTGACTGCCAGAGCAGCTCAAGGGCTGACCTCACACCTTTCCTGCAGAAAGACAGACTTCTCCATGCTCTGCACTACCCTCAGACTGTGATTTCCCTGCCCGGCACACTTGCCTTAAAGACCTGATCTGCCAAGTATCTGTCCCATCTAGAAGAAAATGCATTTTTGTAATTAGAAGGAAATGAAGAGATAGGAAGGAAAGAAAAGCAGGCAGGAACGCTAAAAAAAAAATCTAATAAAAGGAAGCAGAGCCTTTCATTAGAGCGTAAGACTCGCATATGCAAATTAAATGGCTCAGCACGTGTGTCCACAGGCACCATCTGTGGACACTGACTTGCTAATCATTTGTAAATGAAAGGAGGTAATTCTGCGCAAGACAGGAGAATACAGACTGGGGCTGGAGAGGTGTGTGGGAGTTATTGGTTGGTGTATAACCAATTCTTTTGGATCTTCCATTTGGCTCAGAAAGACAGAGATCATTCAGGAGTCCTGTAAAGCTGAGAACCTGCTCTATAAAATTAGGGGATTTTCCAGCTGTGCTTCTTTAAGCCAAACCAAAAGAACAATAAAGTTTACTTATTAGAAAAATAAGTTCCAAGCATGTGCAAAAGCAAACAAGCTGCTGCAAAGCTTGAACACCAGCTTCCTTCTTTGCTGACCAAGTACTACCCATTTTCTGTGAACCACAGGTATTCTGAATGACTGAAAACTACAGTCAAAGCAAATCCACCATCACAAAACCAGATGAGAGTCCTGTTTAGAGTGCATTCAGAAATCCAAGGTGTCTCTCAGGATGCCCATTTAAGTGAATGCAATGCTACTATTTTCATTTCAAGTTGAAATTCGGTTAGGGGTTTTTATGTTTTGTTTTGTTATGGTGTTTGTGTTGGTTTTGGCATTGCTTCTTTTTTTCTCCATTCCAAAAAAGGGAAAGGACACTTTTTTCTTTTCTTTTTTTTTCTTTCTTTCTTTTTTTTGTAGAATCATCAGCGAACTGGGATAGGCTGGGAAAAAAATCCAGAGAGGCTCTGCAGCTTAAGTAACTCAGTACCATCCACATATGTCATCTGAGGGAACTGTTAAAGTTTCTGTGCTACACATCTTCAAACAAAGGGATGTTTTGGAGTAGCTGAAAATGCTGCTTGCTCTTACTTTAATAAAAACCAAAAATAAGGGAAAGTAAGATTTCTATGTGACATCTCAGGGTGTATTTTCCAAACTGTTACGAAACAAAAGCAAATCTGAGCTTAAAATCACTGTTATCTACATACCCACACACTCTTAAAACGAAAGAAAATACAGCAAATAAATGGGAAAAAATCGTGATAGCTACAAGCAGCTCAAATGTAAACCCCAGTGTGCCACTGGCAGCACCTAGATTGTACAATAGGCTTATCTTGTTCAGCGTTTCTAATTTTGAAATTGGGATGCAGCATTTTAACACCCACCTGCACAAGAATGTTTGAGCCATGTATTTACAATTGTCACTGCAAACAGTGTTTGAAAACTGGATCATTAGCAGACCACAGCATAATCTAATTCTCAGCATCATTATCTACACCATCCTCCAAAATGTCTACACATAGTAAAAATTCCTGTATGACTGCTATGTGGAAAAGACTTTGCGGCTGTGAAAGAGGAGTAAACATTTTTTATGGATACCAGTAATGTTTCATCCCCAGTGTCTGGGACACGTTAAGCAGCAACCTGTCTTAGGAAATAACCATTATAAAGGGTCGTTATGTAATTAAGGCTAAATTGAGATCAAATGGCTGGTACCTTTTTACTTTTGCTTTTTGCTGAGCTATACAAGAGCTTATAAGTATTCAGTCTTGATAAAATACCTGAATGAAAGAGATAGCTAAGAGTGTGCTGTGTCTTAGATAACAAAGAAGTCTCGTTATGACATGCCTGAACATTTTGTTTTGCTGACAACTCAGAGAATCTATTGCAAAATCCAGAAAGGAGTAAATTGTATGAATACTTACAATGAAATTAATTGAATTTTCTATGTATCTTAGAAAACCGCTTATTGTTGCTGACAAGCTGAGCAGGAGACTGCATGGTTCCAGTGGCTAAGTAGCAAAATGTGGTTTTCTTTCACACAAAATAAAACTGGATTATTTTAAAGTTCTGTATTTCCCTGAAGATAAGTAGCTGAATCACAGTCCAGCAGTGCTCTAGGACTATGAACTGCAGTGTTTCACAAACAAGTTTAGCCTTCATTGACTAGCAATAGCAGGCTGCCCAGACTGGTTAGGCTCGTTATGTTGACTCAGTCTACTACTTTCTGCTGAGGGAAATTCACTATTTTAGACGGAAAAAAAAAAAGATTTAGCACCGAGTGGCATCCACCTGAAATGGCACTTGGTTTCTGGTCACAAAAAATTACAGTATCTTTAACTTGAAAGTAAAATTAGTTTTAGTGTAGGGAGCTTCTCCCACATTCGGATGGGTGTTTAAAAATTAGGTAAGAGCCACCAGTACCTCATGTTGGTACATCAGTTAACATTATTACCTCCATCTTGCATTTGAGGCTTTGAGGGGAAAAGAAAGACTTGGTTGTGACTCACGAGCTGGAATAGTTACTATGGTTAATTTTTTATTTATTTTTGTTGTAATGGTGAATCATCAGAATTCTGTCCACCCCTAATATTAATGTTACGTTGGATGAAGTGCCTTGGTACTCCTATAATTTGGCCACTGTATATGACTTGATTACATATATGGCCCTGTATATGGCCCTGCTTTGAAAGATCTGTAATCTTATGTTGTACCAAATGACTTGCAAAATTAGTCTGCAGGGAGATTTCAATATGACTAGTGAATCAACCTCATTTTTTGCTTCTGGATGCGAACTACAGCAGATAAAATTTACTCCAAATTCTACTAAACATATTCATTTTTTGCTCTCTGTAATGTCTAAGATAATTGCAATACAGCCAGCCCTCAAACTTGTAGCCTTGCAAGCAGCAGAAACAAAAAATGACAGGGGATATCACATGGGCAACTGCTTGATTCCGGAAGAAGTGAATGGAAAACAGAATAGGAAAAATGTGTTTAGACTTAATTAATAGTCATTTGCACTTCTAAGTCAAGAATTTGAAAGTCAATTCATCTGTCATTCACCTGCAAATCTTGGGGATTTTTTTCCTCTGAACTAGTAGATAACATTTTACTTTCAGAAGAGTATTGAAAAATGGAGACATTAAAGCATAACCTGACAGAAATGAGTCAGTAGTTACACAATTACATTTGGCCACCGGTGGCAATATGACAGAAGTTAAAAAAAAAAACAACCAAAAAACAACAAACTTGGAGAAGCAGAACAGTCTTTCAAAACATCTGAAAATGTTAAAGGTTTTAAATTATACAGGGCCGTGTACCCCTAAAGCTCATGCCAGGCTTCAGTCTGTCACAAGGATGTCTCATGTCACATGTTTTCTTTGCAGAAATATTGCAGCATAGCCGCAGCCGCAGTCTTTGCAGAGATCCTGTGTCACCAGTGCCAGGGCTGCTGCCCCTGCACGTATCAATAAATCAGATTAAAGGCCCTGCCCAGGTGGGGACAGGAAGCAGCCCTGGTTCAGCAAGCTAAAAAAGAAAGGAACTACCATTTCCCAGCTTTCACACTCACAGACTCCTCAGCAACAACCCATATGATTATGGCAGAGAGGAAATCACAGCTCAGTACCCAGAGGGCTGCTAAGCCTTCTCCAGGGAGCTGTCAGGAATAGCCATATTTACAGCAGAAATTCAAACTCCAGAGGTATTCCAGCAGGAAGAAAGCCTTTCAGATTGGACAGTCTCTGGGTAGGGTTAGCAGATACTCTGAACCTCCAGTTTTAAAGGCTGCAGAACCCCTCCGTAATTCTGGCTAACAGACACGGGACAATTAAAAAGATATTGGGCTATCAAGAGAACCTAGGACTGCACTTCTGTTCGTTCTGCTTGTTTACCTGCTTTAGCAGACTGGCTGCTATCCTGGCATTAAGTCTTGCTCAATAAATGCAAATGTGTGTGTTTGCATGGTTGTGAGGGAGGAGTTCCTCTGACCTACTGCCTTTACCTCGCATTTTGGGTGCAAAGTGCAGTGAGGTTAAATAGGCAAACCCAGGTCACTCCACCTCCATGAGGGAAGCAAATCTGAATAAAGCCAACTAAAGCAGAGATTTTGAAGGCTCTGTGTTTGCAGAAATATCACAGACATGGTAGTATCTCTGCCAAGATGCTCAGGGCCAATGTGAGGGCTGGCACACACAAATGTTGGGTGTTAGGGATATTTCCTCTCTGGCAAACATAAGCTGGAGCAGCAAGCAGAGGTGTTCTTTACTCCTCTGGCTTTGAGCAAGCCCAAACAAAACTCCCAATTTGTCAAACAGAGTGTAGAAAGTGAAACCAAACGGTAGTTTGATGCTTCTCCAGTGAAATATTTCTATTTTCACTGCATTTTGTTCTATCACAGGAATCCAGCCAATGTAGAACTCGCATAACCACAGGGAGCAAGAGCAGCTTCCCAGAGCTGTGTGCAGATGGTCAGTGTCACTGGCCTCCGCGTTGGACATGAAAACTGGGTGAAACCTCTGCTTTTCCTGGGGAGCAGGAGCCCACTGTGTTTGCAGTAACCCTGATTAAAAGCCTCGGAGGGGCTGTATGCCCGTGACAAAGCTGGACTCGTGGGTTTGTATAATCAGAGTGCTCTACTCTGCACACAATAGCCCAACCGTACAGTGGGCTATGAGGGAAAGGAACACAAGATGGGGAAAAACAAGGAGGCCCAGCTGAGGGGCATCGTTTCTTTATTTTGTTAGTGGTATTTTGCTTTTCAGCATCAGGCATGGGTGGCTGAGTGGCACAAGGAGCTGTCAGAGCAATGCAACAAACAATCAGCTCAGCTGCGGCAGCAGTGGCTGGGGATGTCGCACTTGTTTGTGGCAAATGCTAGCAATGGATAAGGGAAAAAATACCCATTAGGAACCAATGGCAGTGGAAGACGTTCCATGTGTAAAGTGGATGTTATAATAGTTTGAAGTGGACAGCTAGGACTTTGAGGAAAAGACAAAAATACCCAAATGTGTACAATAGGACTTTGACTACAAACTGCAGGGGCAATAATCCTTTGCCATATTTATTAGCATAAAGTTTTCCAAATTGTTTTGGTGTTTGCTTTCTTATTCAGTGCGAAATAAGAGCCTTAATTTATAATAGTAAACTTTTTTAAGGCCTCAGAAGCACAGGGAGTCCACAGTGCACAAAGGGCAAAATGCATCTGCCAAACTTTCTATTTTTACTTCTTTTAAGCTATTTTAATACCACTTCACTTGGGAAAGAAAACAGAGTCCCTTTTTCTGTTAATAATATACTATTCTGCTCTTTTGATCCTTATGTTTTGCTTTCTAATTACCTAAATGTCATGCATGCCTAATAAATTGGATAAAGGGTATTGATTACGCCTCTGTTTTTTGTAGTTAAACCATAGAGTCAATTAATCTGCATTGTATATTTAGGAAGATAACCAGTTATTAAAATTGAAAGGAGGCAGGCAAAATTAAACTGAAGAGTATTTCAGCAGATGAGTCCCTATCCAGTATTATTTACATTTTCCTTGTGTTGTGTTTCAAAACAGCTAGCACTGGAAATCATTGGAGACCTTGAGGAGGTGCCGGGTTCATGTTTTACCCGTTCTTGCAAACTGGGTTTGGTTTATCTGGCCTATGTAGGGTTTTACCAGTTACTTTAAATACAGACCAAAAAAAAACAAACAACAACAAAGAAAACCTTGAACAAACCCCAAAACAATGAAAAAGCTCAGCACTTAGAGCAGTTGATGTGAAAGCACATATATACTTAATTTTCTCGAATGAATCTGAGTTAGAAGCAGGGAAATGGGAGATATAGGAAGCCCTAATGGGCTTCTAAATTGCTCTCGAAATAGCACCTGACTGAGAGGGTGCAGAGAGAGGGGCTTGTCCCAGCTGAGCCAGCAGGGATGGAGGTGTTCCAGCTGCCCCAGGGAGTGCACTGTGCCCATGGCCACAGCCTGAGCACCACGCCAAGATCCTGCTGGGTATCCTCCTCACCCTGGGGGAAAGGCACTGCTGGGGTTGGGAGCCTGAAACACTTCAGGACGGAGTGCCCCAACTGAGCTAAGTGTGTGATCTCTGCATTAAACGAGGCTAATGCTTTCCTATCCCAGGGAGGGAGAGGGAAGATAAACATATTAAAAATGCTCACTTACTGCAGGGCTGGCGGCTACATAAGCCAGCACTGGCTGCATACATTAAATGCCAAAAAGCCCTTCAGCAATGATTAGTCTGTGGCTGCACTGGCTGCTGCTTCAGCTGTGATCATAATCACCTCCCTCTGACCGCGTAGCACCCCTCATCTGCTCTCCAGTGGCTCCTCAGATTCTGCTTAGCTCTGGCTTTGGAGGGGTTTGACAATGAGCTCTTCCCTGTGTTTGTACACCATAGGGCCCCGTCCCTGGCTGAGACCACCGGGCGCTGCGAGAGTGCAAATGCCACTGGAAATTGCATCCTCCTCAAGCACTCTCCCGCTGGAGAAAATGTCATGGCAGGCAAAGAATGACAAAGAATTGGGATTGTTTTCCGCCTTTCTTTTCAACTTTCTTAATAGCAGCATTTGAATTTTTTTGTCGAGGAACAGGATTTTTTAGTGCACTGCCGTGTTTTTGGTTTTCTTTTCACTCCCGTGTTTTCTGATTCTCTAAAATAATCTGAAGGAACCTGAAAATCTTTGATCTTAATGAGAAAAAAGTTATCATTTCAAGTATAATTTAAAATACATATTTTCAGAGGGAAGTAACATTTTTAACTTTCAGCCTGGGTCAGTTAGTAGGACATATAACAAAATATTTGCATTGTTCTCATCTTTAATATATACAATGATTCTGAGAGAACTCATCCTTCTTGTCTTAAGGATGTCTAAAATGCTATGAGGTACTAGGAAAGGATTTTTTTCTCCAGACTAGTTTAAAAACCAATATTTTTTCTCCAGTTAAGGGACTATGCCTAGAATCCTTTTAAATATTAGCAAATTTTACAGGCCAGAAGGATTGCATTTTCTAATTGAAATCAAATGAAAAACAGCAGTAAAGGTCATTTTTTCTTCGGGTTTTATTTAAGCAAATAGGTAAAAGGGAAAGGGGAAGCTGAAACTGTGAATTTTTTTTTCAAACCTACTTTTCAGTTTCCTGACTCAAACACAGATGCACAGTGAGTTCTGCTCCCATTAATACGAAATACTGTGTGAGGGATTCAATTTCCTTCAGGAGGAACTGAATCCAGAGCCGCGGTGGACACAGAGTTCCACAGAGGAAAAACTGCACAGCACACATTGGAGGGAACCTCTGGAAGTTCTCTGCTCCCACCTCCCACTCAAAGCAGGGTCAGCTTTGAAAGTAAGTCAGGGAACAATGAAATTTTGAAGGCCTCAAAGGATGGAGAATCCACAGCATCACTGCGCCCCTAATTCCCTCCTTCATCATCTTCCTGGAGCACTCTCCATAGGTGAGACAATCTAAAATACTGATTATTTGGTTGGGTGGCATAATTTTATCTGCTAGGTCGTCCACGGGTGTGCAAAATCAGTATGAGCAACAATTTAAGCAGACAAAGAAAGGTTTGTAGAAGGTAATTCTTTTTGTCTTATCAGTAGTGGGGGGAAAGGGAAGGGAAGGGAAAGGGAAGGAAAAAGGAAAGGAAAGGAAAGGAAAGGAAAGGAAAGGAAAGGAAAGGAAAGGAAAGGAAAGGAAAGGAAAGGAAAGGAAAGGAAAGGCAAGGAAAGGAAAGGAAAGGAAAGGAAAGGAAAGGAAAGGAAAGGAAAGGAAAGGAAAGGAAAGGAAAGGAAAGGAAAGGAAAGGAAAGGAAAGGAAAAAGTCTCAGTTACATTCATTCAAGAACTACTTACTCCTTATCATTTATTTCTGGGATTAGTCTTTTTCTAGCTCACCCCAAATAACTTGGTTCTAATCACTGTTGCAATCACATTTCCATTGTAAATATGAATGGGAATGCTGAAGGGTAAGAGTCAGTAAGGTCTGAGGGCTGTGCCTTGGGCTTAGGCATCAGAACAGCTGTATCCCATTCCTGCCTCTCCTGCCTGCACTCTGCGAGTGAAGTGCACCCAAGCTGTTTCATCTCCTCACACTTTTTACCATCTCTTTTTTTTTAGGGCCTGAGTGCAAAAAACAGAGAAGACTTGCAAGATTGGTGACTTCATTGAAAACTCTCTCCAGGGGATATTTTCTCTCTCCATGGCTCTCCACACCTCCAACTTTACCATGAATGTCACTGAACTTCTCAAGGCTATCCCCTAAAATTAATAATTAAAGACGAAATTGAAGGGTTCAAAACTGATACTTCAAAAACTCAGTTTCATTTCATTAATGGTCCCTGCACCCCTTCTACTTCAATTAGGAATTTTGTCATATATGTTAAAGTTCATTAATTATCATATTTCGGGATCTTGGCAAGCAGTTAAAAAATACTCCCATGGCCTTTGGAGCTTTAGTTTCAGAGGATTCACTCAGTGTACTCTGAGGCTGTTGTATAACTATCGTCCTTGTTCGTCTGACAATAACAACAAGTTTAAATCAGACTTTTGTCATCATTCTTTTTGTTTAAATGCATTTTCATTGTCACTCTGCTGTGAAGCCAGGCAGACAAAGATTAAAACATTGCCAATTGCAAAATCCAGATGTCATGGAAGCTTAGTACCCATATAAGTTGCTTTGTGACAAACACACATACGTTAAAATCCAGATACTGAAAATTATTATTCTCTTGTTCACCTAGCTGATGTGCCATAGATATTTAGCAGAAAAAAAACCCCATGCTTTCTACACACATAGGCATAATGTAAAAAGTTGAAGGAAAAGAAAACATAGCAAATACAACAGAAGATGAATTCTCTTTCGAGAATAAACAATTACAGAACATTCCAGGCTGCTCCTAAAATACACAGCTGACATTCTTATAGCAGTGTTATGTAGTGGATTACATCTCCCATTACCAGTTTGGCTAGATTTTAACATTATTAATTTCTATCCACAGATTGCAGATAATACACCATAAAAAGAAAATCTAGCAAGGGAGGTAATGATATTTAGGATTATGAAGATAAGGAGGAAAGCATAGGCAAAGGTAGGGGGTGAAAGCAAACCCAAAGTGCATTTTTTGTTGCTGGGGTTTTGTCTGTTTGGGGGGTTTTTGTTTGGTTTTTTTCTTGTCTTTTTTGTTGTTGTTGTTTGGTTTGGAGGGGTTTTTTTGTTTAAAAATGGAATACAGATATTTTGTCCAAGTTCACTACACAGAGATCCCCACGAGAACCGTTGTTGCTCTTCTGCCAGAATATCAGACATCTCTCTGCATCCCTTCTTCCTCCTCCCAATCAGCCCCTGTGATCTATGATTCATCCTCCAGGGAGAAGCTGCGGAAAGAGTAGAGCAAGTCCTGGTAACTAGAACTACACCAGAGCAGAGATGCCATGTCAGCAATACATCGAGGGAAAACACCCCCAGCCAGCTCACACAGCTCTAAGGAAAGAGCATTGCCAGGAGGTGGGAAGGAAGATACAGTCGGTGTTCTGCCTTCCAGCGAGTCCCCAGGACACCTGGCAGGCAGAGAGGGAGGTCCTGGCTTTTCAGGGCTCATGACACAGCTCTGGCCTTGGCCTCTCTCTGCAAGGACTTAAGGGCATTTCTAAAAATTTTCCTTCCCATGTTCCTTATCAGAAAAGTCCCAATCCGGCCATTAAATCAAATTTCGAATCATATATTTCCTCCCATCAGGGCTTCTAAGCCGCCTTTATTCCTTTAGAGCCAAACAAGAATGTGATGAATGGAGATAGTGTGGCATGGGAGTAGGCCCTGGAATCTGTCTGATGTGAGGCAGAGATGAGAATCTAGTGTCCCTTCGGAAGCACCACACTTGCTTACCCCACAGGATTAAGAGAGGCATCTGTTAGGGGAAGGGGCTGCCCCGCAAAGTTTACACAGGCTTTGGAATGCTAAGTTTCACAAATAAAAAAAGCCTAGGATGAATTCCATTAAAATCAACTCGGAAAAAGTCCATTTTGAAAAGACGTCAATGGATGTCATAGGAATATATTTAACCCACCACATACTTACCTGGAACAGGTTTTGGGTCAATAGAAGTAGGCTGAGTGTCTGGCTCATGATACTATATTATATTACAGTTTTCATTCCAAAAAATTGCAAATTACTTCACAAATGATACACACAGCCTGCCTAACCACTTTAAAGCAATTGCTGCTATGGACAAGCTCAACCAACGCAAAGAGCTGTAAGAGGAAATGTAGCTGGTGAGAAACTGAAGCTGTGCCTGGAGGGACCAAGGTTCAGTTTGCTAATCTGTGCAACACTGAGAGGTTGCCACCTAAAAAGTGACTATCACTGCATGGTGTGATCCACTAAACAATGTAGAGGTGACCAGAGAAAACAATGATTGCAATTCTTAAAGTTCCTTCTGCATACAGCTAAACAGGAGACATCTTTACCCCAAAATTACTACAGGGTGCATTACTTAGTTTACAAGGTCTCATCTGAAAAGAAAACCTGGTGAGTAAATTGTAAGAGATTCACTATCTGTATTCCAGAATAGCGAAATGCTCAGCAGATCTCACAAGACTGAAAGCATTTGGGTATTTCAAATGCAATGCTTAAAAGACTAAACCATCCCCTCTGGGAACTGAGTTAATGTTTCAATTCCAATTCACTTTAAAAACGTCTTACTGGCATGACAAGATAGAGGCATGCTGCCAGAGCCTAAGGAAGGTATTCCAAGTGTTTATCAGGGGTGGATAATGCACTACACTGCTGGTTTTTCATGTTTCAACATCACAGGGAAGCACTCTGTTCCAAACCTACTCCTAGAGCCACTGGAGAGCAGAGAAGCACTTCCCAGCCCTCAGTGTGAGCAGGACGGATGCTCCAAGGTGGCTGCGAGGTGTCTACAGTGACACACAGGACCCCTGAGGCTGAGACACCTGCGAGGCAAAGCTAAGGAGTTCAGGGAGCAGCATATCCATTCTACAGCTGTGAAAGACCATGGAGGAGAAACTGCCTTGGATTAAATCAGCCGCTGGTTTTCTGAAGGGGGAGAAACAACTGAGGGACCGAAATACTACTGTAAGAGTGGAGATTTCTTTGAAATCCATTGCTGCTGCTCAGGGGAAAAACAGAATGCTGCACTCTCTGAGAACAAATCGAGTTGTTTTGTGAGAGAAGAAGGAAAGGCGGGGACGGGTTTCAAAGTTTCTTCCTACTGAACAAAATATGTGAGGGTTCCTGTGTCCCACCTACTCCTGCTGGCCAAAGGGGTTTGTTTCTCCAGGTGACCAGTCCAGGACTGGAACTGGTTATTGCTCCCCAATGCCTGCAGTGACCACCAACCACATTTTCTGCAAATACCAATTACAACTCGCTAGTTAAAATTAGATATATGCTAATTTGTCCTTTAAAAATTAGCAACTCCATGCAAATTGAAAACAGATGTCTGTGTCTTCAGTCAGTGCTGGTTAGTTTATGCACTCACTCTTCACACAAGCTGTTTTACCATCTCCCCAGAGCCACAGCCTCCTAAAGCAGAGCTCCACCACCGATCGCAGGGCAGGCAGAACCAGTGCCTTACACACACCTCTGCTGTGCTAGGCAGCTCACTGATCATTTCTGGCATTTTATTATTGTTTTCTTTAGTGAGGTGCCAAACTCTGATGATTTGAAATTCTGGGCCTGAAGCCAATCCTCTGGGCTTTTTGAAATTTGCTTGTAACCAGTGTAAACCTCAGGCCAGTGCTGTGGACAGGTGACAAATTCTCCCTCTTGGCTGCAAGCAGCTCTCAGTGTATGTGCTGTTAGCACAGTGCGTGCACGAAAATGGAACTGCTGGCAGTGGGGATAAACACTGACACTGCCTGGAAATGCTCGGTGGTGTGGGGTCAGCGATGCAGGCAGAGCCAACTTCTTCTGAGTCACTTCATCACTGCAAATGCACAGCCCATGCACTTTTAATTTTTTTTTTAAGTGCTACGTTGGTTTTAAGTAACACCTTTGAAATGGCTTTGCAAAGATCCTTGCTTAATAGTATCTGCAGTGCTGCTTCATTACCATCCGTAATACCCCAGTGAATCACAGTACCTGCAGAAAAATGACAACAATTCTCCTGTGTAGAGTGTCTACTGCAAGGGGAAAAAAATAAGCTTGGTGCAAATATAAATAATAGATTCTAATAGTCACAGCTGTTCATAAATAAGAAGATATATACAAACACAGTGTAGTGGAAAAGGCACATTTCTCTCCAAGACTGGCTTGCTGGATGATTTTGAAGGAAACACTTTGTCACTTTTTGGCTCAGTTTCCAAATATGAAATACAAATTGATATGATTCTTACCACTCAATGTAAATAAAATGCATTGGGAACTTGAATACAAATCAATGTATAAATGCTAATATATTATTTTCTAGCTAAATCCACATTCTGCAAATGCAAACAGAGAGTGAAGATAGATTTTTTGCTTTTTGCACATCTGTGCCACTAGTGGAAGTTTTGCAAGCCAGGTTAGGTCCTAGGGGACATAAGTGCATTCCTACTGCTCGCAGTGTGTTTGGCTTAAACTTCTGAGCAATTCAGCTCATGGGCGTACAAAAAATAACAGCCGTCATCTTACCCTGTTAGATGCACAGCTTCTTCAGTGCTAAGCAAAGGGAAAATTGCACCCAAAATATGAGAAATCAGGAGATAAATGATTCATAAAACACAGAAAGAGTTTACAGCCTCGTAGGGATGGGAAGAGACCAGCTCTGCCTGTATTAACTTCCACCAGCAGAATATTTCTGCTAATTCTGCTTGTTAAGAAATTGTTCTCAAAATATCAAGAGGCTTGACTTAATTAAATGTTAGCAGGTCGCTGCATAATTTATATTTCATTTTGGTCAAAAGTCATCTGAGAACCCCAGAACACTGTGGCAGGGCTGCATGCTAAATTCTCCATTTCTATGGCGGCAGTTCCACTGAGGTCTACAGAATACCGTGTGATGATTAGGTCTTGTTAAATCCATTTAACATAGAAGATGAAACATTGGAAAGTTGAATAACTTGCCCAAGGTCAGTGACACAACGAGGAGTTGAATTACCAGAAAATGACAAGTTTTACTTGCTTGCTGAATTTACTGGGTTCATTGAAACTTTGATTTCTGCTCCGCTGACTCACAGGTAGCCACACAGGTGTGGCTGCAGTGTAGGGCATGAAAGTCCTTCTAGGGACGCTGCTGAATCACATCTTCTTGTCTGGGCCTATTCTGTGTGTAAATTCAAAAAGGATTGGCAGGTCTGGCTGTGGAGATAGCAGCTGTTCAAACTGAAATATGATGCTGCTCCTGCTGCCATCAGGCATTACAGTTTTTCTATTAGTTAATAAACAGATATTCTCCTCTAAGGTTAACCACAAAAATGTCTTTCACTTAAAGAACAATACTTTTCAATAAAGATAGAAAAACAAAGTTAGAGGTGTATAATTACACACAATCTATTAAAACAAATAATTTGAAGGTTTTAATGCACTTTTTAATTTTGAAGTGTACAGCTTTTAAAATATTTTTAGAGTCTGTATGACTCAGGAGAATAGTAACAGCTTCTATGTACTTTTTTTTTTTTTATTTCCTAGTATTCCCATCCAGCCTGGGGTCATTCTCCTGCCAAGAGTTAGACAGCAAAGGACTTGGCATCAGCTCTCACTAAGACTTTTACACATGCTTATGCCCAATGACTATGTTAAACCTCTAAAGGATCAGGGACTACATCAGCACTGGTTACTGCTGACTAAATATAGGGAAAAAAATAGTATTAGAAGTAATCTGGCAATTTAAAAACAACTTTGTGAAAAAAATCAGACTCTGTTTTTGTAGTGCTGCATCCCCGTGTAACTGTTTCATGTATATATCCATATCTATATCTATATCTATATTTACAAATGTGTGAAACGTTGACAAACAAGTGATCCATTCACACCCTTGCTGCTAAGAGATGTGTAATTAATATTACACTACTTACATGGTTTTCACATATTAACAATACTTGAGCTTTTCATCATACTTTTAAATATATATCCATAAGGCATTAAATGCTCAAATTAAGACAAACAGCTTTAAGACCTAATCTTTTTTTTCATTAAAGAAGGCCTATTGGCAAGCATTTTACAAGGCTTATGGCAATTTCTTCTTTGAAATTTCTATTCAATCATACTGGCATTTTGGATAGAGATTTTCTTCTAAAGGTTTAGAAAATGGGATAGACAATGGCTTGCTGAGGTTGTACCCCTTTTTTTTACAAGATAGATGTGATCATGTTAGAATGAATCTGTGCCCTCTGAGGAACTTCTGAAGTTTTGCTTTTGGCTCTATACCTTATAAACATAGTGCAAGGAAGTTGATGAGGTCAGCATTGATGAGGTCAATATCGCAACCTCTGTAAGAACAGGAGAGTGCAATATGTCTCTGAAAAGGCCTGGGTGGGGACTCAGGAGGAGCCCTGACCGAGATGGGGCTGCCACACTTTCTCCTAGGCCTGCAGAAAACACCTGCTTCTCCTGCAGAGGAGAGGAGCGAGTGGCTGCTTTGAGGATTGCAGAGCAGCAGCCTTTCCCACGTGAATCTCACCTCACTCAAGAGAATAATGGCATTTCCTACAAACTTGAAAACAGTGTTCGTAAAGGTCATTCTTTGCAAAACTGAATTCTCTTCAACGAGGACCTAAACACAAAAAAAGCAAAACACACACTGAAGTGGTGAGCATCACAGGAAAACCAAAATATGAGCACATACTTAAAAAAAGGGTTGGCAGTTGTAATTTTTTTAATTTCTGTGGTTACTTAGCATTTTGGAGCAAATGCCGTCATGAGAACAGAACACCCCTTCACTAAATGTCACAGTAAATACCGTTTGTAACCGCCAAAGAAAAGTCTTTATACTAATAATACACTCACAAAATTCAACACTGTCAGGTAAAAAAAAAAAAAAATTCATAAGAACTTTCTATTTTTATATTTCATTAATCAGAAAGGTCACAAGCCCAATTTAAAAAAGCATGCCTCGCAGGCATGAAGGGTAAAATGGTGAAGAAGAGATGCAGTTTATTAGAAAATATTGTACACTACGTGTCACAGGAATATATTCTTAACATAATAAAGCAAATCTAGGAGAGATTTGCCACCTGTCTTTACCATCTTACTTCACCATTAGATGTTCACTCTTCCATTTCTTACTGGGCAATTTTAAAAGCATCTCTCTGTCACTTCCATGCTATTCTCCTAATCTTCCATGCTGAGCTGATCCATTTACTGAACTTGAAGAAGCAGAACTGCCTCCTCTAAGCTACTGAGTACATGTACCAGTGCCAGCAGGAGACAGGCAGTGAAGAACAGTAGGATTTTAAAGACGGAGGGGAAGAGGTCTGAAGGTAGTAAAGGACTGAAAGGAGAATGTTTGACAAGCTTCTGACATCTAATAAATTTAAAAGAAAGTTAATAAATAGAGGACAAAAAGGAGGGGAAAAAGCATTTGTGGGTGGAGAAGGTCATTGGGCAGACATTAAGTTTTGAACATGTTAGTGCCAAGTAGGAAAAGGAACTGGAGACAACAGGCATGGAGATCTGAGAAGAAGTGCAAAGAGTGGAGTTGAAGTATGAATAGCTGTGCATTAAAGGTCAAATCCTACAGACTATTTAGAGTTTGGTTCTTTCATTTCTAATTGCTTAACTGTGACGTATCTCTACTGACTCAACTATAGCAACCTTCGGCATTTGACTGGTTGGATTGTTGGTTTTTTTTATTAAAAAAAAAAAAACGCAAATTATTCCTATTTCAAACTATCAGATCTACTGATACTCTGAATTGGATTTTAGCCATAAGCAGGAAGTCAGGAAGTGCAAAAGAGCATTAGGAAAAAAAAATAGGACAAAAGATATTGGACATCTGTTAATCTTAATTGCTCTGACTAAAGATAGAGAGAGAGAGAGAGGGTTGAATCCCTTCATGTATTCCTGTATGTTTCATACAGTTTTCTCAAGATTCATGAGACAGGGATAGCTGAGCATATCCATTCCTATTCATATGTGAACAGAACACTTAAACTCTAATTCCCTCTCAAGTATTATGACTTTCAGTGGAGTAAAATTTCAATAGCTCTACTGGATCAAGAAGGTAATCTGACTTCAATTATTAGAAAGCAAGGGATTGTAGCCTATCAAATATAAAAAAGTGGAAAATTACCATCCTAATAAGTAGCCAAGCAGCAGAACAAAACATTATTGCTACGAAAACTTGAGCTTTAATATTCACCAGTTTCTATTCTGAGTTTACAGAGCTAAGGTGACATTATCCCAGGCTTTTGACAAGAAAGGTCCTGCATCACCATCATCTTTTGTGATTTTCACGCCAGTCACCAGCTTTCTCACCAGGACTCCACCAGACCCCCTCAGTCTTTCCTTTCTTAGAGCTGAGCTCATTTAACATCTGTCACAAACACCATGCTTACACTCCTTAGTGCAGTGGAAACAGACCCAAGTCAGTCTCTTTACAGAGCAAATTGTTCTGTGCAGAGCACACCAGCAGATGCTGCTTCGGGCACCCCACCTGATCTGATAGAAGCATCTTGAGCATCTCAGCTTGGTACTGCACAGTGTGGTGGAGACACATTATCACTTGCTTAACAGCTTATGCCACTTCCATTATCTAAAAATGGGGTTATTTTGCTTCCTTACGGGAGTGCTACAGGGATAAAGTCAGGCAAACTACTGGAGCGCTCAGCATGGTGGAAGAAGCTCCGCAAAACTGCACCACATCCCTCTGCGCCGTGCCTGCTCCTCTGCATCCCCTGCCCTGCCTGCCTTCCTCCCTTCCTTCCCAGCACCAGCCAAGCAGTGGGTCTGGGGAAACCAGAGGAAGAAGGATTACTCCCTTTCCCCAGCCAGATCAGCAGCCATTCAAGCGTAGAGTTTAAGAGGAGTATGCTAAGTAAGAAAAGAGAGAAATTACAAGGTGGTGAGAGGGCAAGAATGGAGAGGAGCTTAATTAAATTAACTGAGGGAATATTTACACTTCCCATTTCTGAGATTTGCCATTCTGTAGAATAATCTCCCAAAGGAAGTAATGAAAACCTCATCACTGAACCATTTTAAATGAGTTGGAATAGCTCTACAGTGAGCAGCACTGTGGGGGCTGTGGAAGGCCTTATGGTTCCTCTCTCTCTCTTTATAACTAATCAAGCACACTCCCCTTATATCTCCATAGCATGAACTATGGGACAATCCATATGAACTCATGACTGTATTTAACCTTTAAAACCTGAATAGATACTTATCCAAACAAATTGATAAGATTACCGACAGGATTAATGGACTGTTGTTTGCCATTCTTCTGTTTCCTGCAATCATAAAATATCAATGTTAATTAAAAACTTACTCCTGAAAGTATTTCATGATGTGGATTCCCCATGCCCACACACACCTGTGGAAAGCTTTCCCCATAACTTTGCATGGCACTAAATATTTCTTCTCCTGTGAAATCCTAGGAAACTTCGGGTAAAACAAGACCTTCAGGGGTCAAGATCCTTTGTATTCTCTTATTGTGTATCTTAGCATAGGCATTTCTAGGTAAGAAATGGAAAATTTTGGAGGATTTGAGTTGGCGTTGCACAGCCTCAGGGACAGAACCCATCTTGTGTGTATACCACAGGGATGGTCTGCAGAAGTGATGAGAAAAGCTACATCACAGGTCACCATTTCTGTTTAATAATTACCTAAATTGCCTCTAATGCCTGCTGCTGCCGTTGTGGAGTAGCTTTTTCAAGTGTTTGTTCTCCCATCTATGTAGCAGCTGAGATGAGTAACAAGGTCTAAATATGTAGGCTTTGCTTAGTACACAAGCTTACTCACCTCAGACTAGTTAATTCTGTTGCTTCTGTGTAGAATTAATTCCTTTTGCTTACTGTGATGACTTCACTTTATTCCTAAGTGAAATAGCAGAAATACTTCTTCAGCAGAAAAAGGATTAAAATTGAAATGAGAAAAAAGGGTGCAAAGGATTTCACTAGGAGCCAGACAGCAGTTACTAGACCCACTGAAATTTTTCCTACTCTTTCTATTAGAGACAATATTATGCCTCACTTTCTATCGGAAAATTATGTTTAAAGTTTCCGTGAAAAACATCTGCTGCATTCCACCCCAGCACTGGCAGTCATTCAGCAATAGATTAAATCACTCATTCCATATATGCCAGTAAATTTAGTCTCCCTTCTGCTGAAGTTGTTACTGACCATGGACTCATTTTATAAAAGTCCATTTCTAACTTTTTCCAATTTGACACTCTTTTTGACTACTACAAGTAATAGTTTTTTCTTTCTCTATCATTTACACCTTGAAGGCACTGGTTACTTTCAGGCACACAGTGCTTTGGAAAATCAGGCCACCAAGACTTTCCCAAACATAACAGAACATCTATTTTAATCTTGGCTTGTGATGATGATGCAGATAGCATTGTTCAGAACTTTTTGTTTTATCACAAAGGTCTTATTATAACATGAGCAAAGATAATCAGGATCCCAGCTGATTGCTTTTTATATTTTCTATTTTGAACTGTAAGGACAGCTCATTAAATCAGGGTTGGAGTACAACAGGCACCAGCCATTCCCCAAGCAATGGGACACATCTGTGCGGCACAGAAAGCAGTTCTGTTTTACATATTTGAATGCTTTGGATAAATGTGACTTAGCTATCTTAAAATTAAATATTCCGTTTGCAAGCAGGTTTCATTATTGCCCTGTTGCAATGAGATAAACTGAGTGTTAAAGACCTCTAGCAAAGATGACATTGCTGAATGTCGTTAGAAGCAGAACAGAAACTCCCCTGAGATCTGTGGTTTCCTTCCCCTAGACACCAGAAAAGGGATTTCAAGGGGAATTCAAGAAGCACCTAAGTCATAGTGACACTGTCTCCACTGTGGGGTAGTTGTGCTTCATGGCTCACATGCCTGGACCACCAGTGACCTTGAACTTTTCCAGTAGTTAAAAGCACATTAAGCTCCAAAACCAAAAATTAATTGATCCACTTTTCATTTGACTGTGCCAGGATTCTGAATTTCCTACAATGTTGTTTTTCTGGCTGACACATTTTGAATTTCCAAGACACACAGTAGTGTTTGAAAATGCTTATAACGCCCACTTCTACTTTATACAATAACTACCATTATTGCACAAAGACCTGCCTTTAGTGTAGAAAAATCAGCTGCATAACATTACATGGATCATAACTCATAAATTATTAGCATCTCTAGGCAAATTTTGCATTTGCCAATTGCAGAAATTGCCCCTTAGATGTAGTTTACAGTCCTCCTACTGGTACTTAAAGATTCCTATGTTTGAGAAATAGAACGATTACTTCTTTCTCAGGATAATTCATGGAGTTTTATAGATTTTTATACAGAATATATATTCTAATGTGTAAGGTTGTAATTCTTTTGTTGTATCCAGTTCAAGCAGAGGACTGTGAAATAAAATATACATTTACAACATTCATTACAGTAAAACCTTGTCTAAACTTCAAGAAATAGGCTATCTATTGATTATGATTAAAAAGCCAGTGTGAGGGAGGCCAAAGAGTGTCTTTCTAAAACTACTAGGAAAATCCCTAAGAGCCATCAACAAATGTGTTCTCTGAATGATGTCATGTATGAAGAGAAAGTAGCCAGGCTTGGATATGCTATGGATGGAAAAGGGACCGGACTGAAAGTACAACACTTATGCCTTTCTTTTGCTTCCAATGCCAACAGTAGCTGAGTGAAGTTTAAAAAAAAAAAAAAAAAAGAAAAAGAAAAAAGTCTGATTAAAAAGAGACTTCTGCAGCCCACACTCCTACGGCTTTCAGTCCCTGAAAATGAAAGTAATGAAAATCAGGATGTGAACCCTCACTGTGTCAGGCTTTGGGGAAATAATAGCTGTGTTTCAAATTAGAAGGCTTCGCAGAGCCTGTTAGAGAGTGCACAGCAGCAGCCCACATAGCTCTGCCCTCGTGTTAGAGAATCCAACACACAATTCCAGCAGCAGTGCTGCATGCAGGCTTCACAAATATTTGTTTATATCTCCTCTAAGAGCGTTAACAAAATCTAAATGAATATTTGGAAGGATGACTAATAGCTTGGCATGAATATTCCAAACAGGCCATGCTAGGTATTTGCATGAAGCCACTCAGATGAACCTGTTCATTTGTGTGTGTCTGTACATCCAGATCAGTGCATTTTCATCCCTTTTCTTTGTTTCGTAATGTTCATACAGACCTGGGTCGGTATGAACACAAATTAAAATTACCTACTACAGGAGAATAAGCAATCAATTTACAGCACAGAGCATTAATACCCAGTAAAATATTATACCTTGAGAGTAATTTGTTCCCTTCAGATTTTTTTAATTAGATGGTCCCTTTATCACAAGTAACCTATCACACAGGTTTTTCTACCATTTGCTTAACTTCAAACTCACATTTCTCATTAAGCATCTGGCAGGCAGTTTGAGGCCTTAGAACATGCCAGTCTTGGATATATCATTCTCTGCACCCCATGGGAGCAGAGGTAGCTGAAGGATCACAAAAACAGTTCCTGTGGAAAAAGCTGTTAAATTTTATTAACCAGGGCCCTGAACCAGGAATCGTTACTATAATAACGCAAAGTGGAGGTAAAATATCACCTCTTCAGGGTGACAGTATTTCACAACCATTTCATACTTAGGCGAAGGATTGCATATGTGAGAGGCAATAATGAATTAATGGACCAACCACATTGTAGCATCAAGGCTAAAACCAGAGAATTATTTAGGATTCACTAGAGTGATAATACAAAATTTTGAACTACGCAGAGACTCTTTTTCTTCCTCACATTCACATCACTCTTACAGCTACCATTGAATTCTAATATGCCTTCAGATGCATGTGAAAAATGTTGTAATACACAAAATTCGTAGTTGCTCAGGATGTAGCAGTTGCTGGTGGGATGGGAAAGCAATAGTCCAACGAGTTGACAATCTTTCAAATAAAAGGTTAAATTTCCATTCATTAAGCTGTAGAAAAGGTAGGGGTTTGATGGGAATCTTTCCCGGGTGACTGCTAATCTTTCTGTTCCTCACACAGATATTCTGTTGCCTATTGTCATGGTAACAGGCAGCTCTGCTCTGCTCTGCTTCTCCCTTTTCTTAGGCTATGGACACCCATGCCAGCATTCCTTAGGCTATGGACTCCCCAGGTATGGCCCTGTCATTCTTCCAGTCTTATCCTGAAAGTTCCGGACAGGCCCTTCCCCTCCACTTGTTAACCCACTCTTTTCTCAGCAAGGGATCTTTCTTTGTTCTCAGGGACAGTGCACAGTGATGCAGGTTATTTTTTATTGTCCTGCCATGGAAGGAGCATGCCCCAGCTCATGGTCATGCTCCACCTGACTGTCTGTGCAACTGGATCACACTACTTGACTCCCAAAACTCAGGCCAACAACGGAGGATGTCTAATGTGGTGTAGGCATACACGTAATGAGCAGCACATTATTATAAAGAATCATTTTTATTTGTTTTTGCTGGAAACATGCTCATCCCAGGAGGCAGCCTTGGTTGCACCTGCCTCCTGTAGCTCCCTCCTGGTGTACCTTTTGCTGTCTGCCCTGGCTTGGTATCTCAGAGACTCTTTTTGTGCTCAGACAAAAAGACAATTAGCTGCTGCCTAGATGCGTAATTCTGCTAACTAGACAGACCTCTCAGAGAGAAATATTTATCCTGCTCATAATGCAAACACACCACACGAGTGACAGCCTTTTCCAAACTATTACAAATCACCCAGGCTCACCCCCACACTCGTCACACGTACTGTTCTCCACATGGAACCGCACGCTGGCAGCTTTTTCCGTCGGCTCAGTGAAGGGAAAAGCGGACGGCACGGAGCCCCAGGGCTGTTTTAGCCCACACCACCTGGCAGTGCTCCCGGAGGGAATGTACTGCAGCTGGGGAGAGGAGAATCTGCTGCAGGGGCCAGCCTCAGACCCCTCCTTTGGGAGCCAGGAGGGAGCACAGGGCAGGGATGCTGTGACTGATCAAACCCGCTGTCTGCAGAGAGAATCGCCGCTTAGACAGTCAGGCAATTTTAGCTCCCTCGGATAACTCACACAGTGTAAAGTCTGGAGGAGTCAGGGCCATCACAGAATAGTTTGGGTTGGAAGGGACCTTTAAAGGTCATCAGGTCCAACCCCCCTGCAAAGAGCAGAGACTTCAACTCGATCAGGTTGTTCAGAGCCCTGTCCCACCTGACCCTGAATGTTTCCAGGGATGGGGCATTCACCACCTCATCTGGCAAAGATATTTCAGTATAATGTCAACTGAAAACCTTTGCCCTCGGTTCCAGGCCTTTTATTAAGACCCTGTGATTTTTTTCATTGGTCTGACAGTGTAAAAAGAACGCAAATTTCTGATGTAAAAAGTAGAGCAGAAAAAGAAACAAAACAAAACAAAAAGTTATTTCAGACCCTCGTTACTTTCCATTAAAAAATTAAAACTATTTATTTTCCTTTTCTAGCCACGTTTGTAATGATCAGTCCAGCACAGCCAAGAAGCATCTCTTGGCTCATTCAGTTAGCTTTATTAGAAAATTTAGCTTGTTTTTTTACCTAGGGCTAATCTGAGTAAAACATACATTAAAACCTGGATGGGGACCCATGGCTTTGTCCCAGTATGTTTTCTGAGTGCAAATAGGATGAATGAATGATTGTATGAATGCATACTTAGTGCCACAGTCAATATTTGTCATAGTTAACAATAGTGCTGTGCCTTTACTGAAAGCTGTTCCTTTGAGACTCCCAAAGCACTTAATATTTGCAATAGTTCTATAGCATTATTATTAATTATTACTCTGTTTACAGATACAAGTTGAGATAAATAAGTGAACTTTTTAAAAGCTGTGCAATACAATCTAAATCTGCAGATTCCCCCCAAAAATATAAGCTCAGCAATGACCTGTTTTTCACCTCTTCATGATCTAGACATTTGGCCTTTCAGTTGTTATGGCCCATATAATTTGTCCATCATTATTAATAGCAGTAGGAATACAAAAACGCTGGGGAGGCTCAAAGGACTTGTTGCCCATGGATAAAAATACAGAAGGCCATGGGTGCTGCAGAACATCAAAGTCTCAACCATGATAATCCTACAGAGCAATTGTAAGTGACATTGGGCTTTAGACGCTGAATAGATAACACAGTACTAAAGAAAATTCTATGAGCAGATTTTACTTTATTTATATTCTCTACTGTAATCTTTCCCTTCTCTCTATTTTTGTAGTTTGTCTACCCATGTCCCTTATGTGCTTATACACAGAGCCTTTCTCAACACACAAAGAATCTATTAAATCTTCTCTGAAGAAGGTAAACATGCATGAGAAAAGATGCTGGCATTATTCTGCACTGTCTCACCCAGCCCTCTGAATGCAAATACAAAATGCGAGCAGCAGTGAATGACAGCTAGGGATGGGTTTTCCATATGAGACAGAGCCCATATTTACCACAAAGCACTTTAATCTCAGCACAGTTTCTATGTTATTGCAGCAACTGGCTCATCTATGGAAAGCCCGCTGGGCGTGCTGGAGATGCAGTGACAGCCGATGCCCTCAGAAGCAGGCAGACAGCACAGTCCTAAAATAAATTACTAACATGAAAATAACTTAGGATGCAAAGAGTGAGAACCCCAGACTGCTGGTGGTGTACAGAAGGAAAAGAGAGGTGTATAGAAACAGAAAGAAGAAACACCAGTGTGCTGGCCAACACAGAAGCAGAGCTTACTGGAAAGGAACTGTTCAGCAATGAAGAGGGAATTTCTCCCCTCCTAAATACAGCTGCAGAAGGGAGAGCTCAGTATGCCACACACCCCTCTTATTTTCACTGGGAATTCACAGTCACAAACAGGCTGCCCTGTTATATATGATCTTTAATAATCTCACTCACATAAACATGTGCACTAAACCAGAGGAATGATTGCAGCTTGTTCCCTGATAAAACATGAAGCTTTAGGGCCCACAGTCTGCAGTCCATTTCCAGACTCTGCAAGGGTGAAGTGAGACCTGAATATTTTTTCTCCTTCCTAAATTATTACTGGTTCAAATGTCCTGAATACAGATTAGAAGAATTACCTGATTATATTAACCTAGGGAAAGAGTTGAATGAAAAAGCATGATCATATTTCAGTAAAATAGTCTCCATTAGAGAGCAAAATCTCTTTCTGAGGTATTTATATGCAGCATGCAATGCCTTTTATAACCCATTTTTGGGGTACTTGAATAAAACTGAATATTGTCTACTCTGTCTGAAAGATGATAAAGTCACCTGGGACTCATCTCCTAGGACAGCAATAAACCAACCTTCCTGCCAGTCATAAACACATAACATGCCTGCATTTGATGTTTGCTCTGTTCCGTTTGAAATGTTAATCATCCCTATGTAAATTCTGGCGCACTGAAACTCAGTTCATATTAACTTCAGGTTACCTGATTTAGATACAGTAAAGGACAACCATTTATCGGCTGCTTTTTAAAGATCAAAGAAGCTTGTCCCTAAAATATGCCCCATAACATGCAAATGAATCTAAATGTCTCTAATTAGATTATAACTTGAGGGTGCTTTCTGGTGTTGAAATAAAGTGTTACTGTGTCACAGGCTTACTACACTCCAAGGATCTGATCTTCTCAGCAAGTCACAGCCACACTCCTTACCCCGGTCTGTGACATGCCTCCCCTCGCCGGTTTTGTTACAAAAATATTCAAATCTGCTTTTCTGACACCTCCTCTTCGGCTCTGACACCGATGGCATTGTGGCAATGCTCGGGGAGCCGAGGTTCCCCAGTGAGGGGTGTTCGAGTTTCGGTGGCTCCTCGTGCAGCGTGCTCAGCAGAACTGTGCACGACGAGGTTTAGAGGCCCTACGTACCTGCTGATGAGTGAGAAATTAATTCACACGTCAGGAGTGTTCTCCACTGCTTTTACAGGGAGATAAGCACGTCATGGTGGTGGGAAACCCTTACAGCTCCTCTGAGAGGCAGCAAAGTGAGGTCAGCTCTGCATCGTCGCTGTAACTGACTCCACCTGCTATGCTGCACAGCAAAATAAGAATTTGCTGTCTCCACAAAGCTTTAAAGTGGGGAAGCAAAAATACAGGGCAGCCATCATGTAAGAAAACACTCTGTTTAACTGGGGAAGAAAAGCCTTAGTCACCTGGTACAAATACACATATTTAAAAATAAAAAGGTGTGGTTGGTGACTGGACCAGCACTTCCATTTCCACAGGGAATGCTGCAAACTCAGGCAGAAGCTACTTGGTAGGCAGGAGGTGAGAACACCAAACCTGGAGAGATGGCTGAGTGTTTGTTACAAACGTAGCCCTTCCCAATGCTCGTGAATCATTTCTTAACTGATCCTGATCTCTTTAAGTACACTTGTTGTTATGCTACAGGCTGTATCAGTGAAGCAACACTGCCAAGAAGCAAATATCGTTATGAGTTATGTGCACAAGAAATGGAAAATCTGACCCATCTCTCTCTGCTGTCTTATTGTATCAAAATATTATACTGTGAGGTTGCTGGGGTTCTTGTCTGTATGTCTCTGCATTTCTGACAGTACTTTTATAAACTGTGATCTCTTAAATTATTCTTCAGTAAAGTGCTGGAGTTTTTATTCGGGCCTCTTTAAGTTAATATTAAAATCAATATAAATGGTTTTTCAGCTCATTTGTGAGAATTAATTTAAGCATTTGGATTTTCTGGAAACACAGAGGTTTATGCATAAGGCGACTTTATTTTTTTTATTTTTTTTTTTCCACAAACACTGGATGGCACAAGAGCAGAGAAAGGAATTGTGTCTAACAAAGAGAATCACAGAATTATAGAATGGCCTGGGTCGGAAGGGACCTTAAAGATCATCCCATCTCAGTCCCCTGCAGGAATGGGCAGGGACACCTTCCACTAGAACAGGTTGCTCAGAGCTCCATCCAGCCTGCTAATGAATAAGAATTAGAGGGGGGGAGAATTAAGAGCCTTAAGATAAGTGATTTTTTTCAAGAATATTTGAATAGAGATACTAGGGCAACAAATATTGGGGCTGCACATATAGTGAAATAAACTCGGAATGACTATTTTTCACCACTTTTAAAAATCAATTGTTCATTAAAATGAAAGAAGCGGTAATTCCAAGACCAGCTTGTATAGTCAAATGGGTTGTTTCATTGTGTATTTTTCTAAATACATTGTTCAGCATAGATTTCTAGGAGGAAAAAGATATGCCAAATGTTTTTGAGGACTTTTGCTGGCAGCCTGCAAGTTTCACACCTAAACCTGTGATGTGCAAACGCTAACATTCTTGAGTAATCAGCTGAGCATTGGCGAAACACAGACCTGTGCCGGAGGATTTGACCACAGAATTTTGTAATGGTTGAACGAGATGAGAGAATGGGTGTTATGGTGTTAGTCCAAAGGTGACAGGCCCAGGGCAGGGAAAAGGTCCTCAGATGGGGCTCAGCAGGACCCACTTGGTCTGTGGGGACAAGGGCTGGGGCACTGATGAGCTTTGAGAACACCCTTTTAAGGAAGGCATTGAAAGGGGATGTCAGCACAGGCCCTAAACAAAACGAAAATTGCAAGTCCAGGAGTCAGAAGCCAAAGGCTGTGGCCGAGGCTCCATAGAGAAACAAAAAAAACTTCCTTCATGAGGAGCTGGCAGAGAGTGAGAGGTGAAGTCTTCCAGCAAAGGTGACCTCATATTTGAGCTGGAATGATCAGAAGAATGTGGCTCACAGTAGACCTGACAAAGCAGAGCTTCCCAAAAGCAAACTTTTCTCAATCTGAGTCACGCTTCTGCGAGAGCTGGGAGCCCCACAGAGCCATCAGTGTGCAAGGAATGGGAGAGCTCATGGATGAGGCCATGCCGGAGCCTCATATCCAGATACGTAAATTTAAAGAGAACCGCCCAAAAACAGTCACAAGCTTATGGTAATAAAGACATGGATTTACATGTAAAAATTCTAGGTCATTCTTCTACAAGAGCAAATCTCTCACTGAGGGAACCTTGCATGCTCCTCGCCCCTAAATTACGCTGAAAATACAGTCGAGTCATGCTAGATACAGTCAGTATTACAGGATCTACAGGTCTAATCCACTGTCTCGCAATGAGAGTGGCGCTGCACATAGCCTGTGTGCTGTAAGTTAGTGTAGGTGCATTTGAGGCCAAGCTTTTAACTTCTGGGCTTCCTAAAATCGGTCATAATTGTGTCATGATGAAAAACTGTAGTGGAAGAGGAGAGGAAGGATTAATATATAACAAAAAATGGGACACAATGAGGGTTTTTTTGCTTTTTTTTTTTTTTTTTTGCTCTTCTACTGAAACAGATTTACTGTGTAATTTTGTTATGAATAACCTTCCATGACTCTGTTTAACTAGCATAGTTTGCTCGAAAAAGCTACACATGCTTCTCACACTACATTAAAGCAATGCTGGAACAAATGGAGCTGAAACCAGCAAAAGTACTTTTTTCTAGTACGTCAGGATAAACATAGAACACTGGGTTTTTTATTCTGAGCTTAAATTGCCTTTTGGTTCTAGTGGGGTAAATATTACTGAATTTACTTTTATTCCAGTAGCATGCATAGTCTCTAATGACACTGGACACCTGCTGATCCCAACATGGTTAGAATTTGGGTCCATTTATGTAGCTGGTGATGTGTGATGAAGACGAAGCATCTGAGGTTTGGTTTCTAGATGTTCAGTAAGTCACTTTCAACTGGATTTGTCTGAACCAAACAGAAAAACTTATTTTTCAACAGGAGTGAATTTATTACCCACATTTTTTTCTCATTTATGTCTTGAAACATGAATGTTTGTAGTCCACAGGAGCCTGAGGCTTTACTTGTGAATAAATTATTTGTAATATACTGATTCATTGTGGTATTTTGGGGCCATTTCTTTTTGCCTGAGTGGCACCAATTAGGGTCAATAGCATCTCCCCAAGGTAGATTTCACTTCTGGTCACTTGTCCCTAAGAAATATAACATGGAGCTCTGGAAATATCAGGCATTTTCTGAAGACAGACCTTTAATATTATGCCTGAATCAAGCAGGAAACATTGCACACAATGCATAAATATTAAAATGCTATGCTTTTTTTCACAGAAAGCTGATCTAAATGAGTTTAAGGTCTCTCAAATTATCCTGTGCTACACATCCAGAACAATGATTTAAAATTCATTACATTATTCTGGGTTAGAAGATATTTGGACATACAATTGATTTGGCACAGCTTTAGAAAACTGACCTAAAATGTCAGGTGAAAAATCCCTGATTTGGTCTCCACTTTGTTGAGTTTGGTCACGAACAGGCGATTCTGGAGTTAGCAGCTTTCTCAGTGGATCATAGACAGGAGGCCTGGAACTGAAAAGCAAAAAGAAATAAAATACGTTCCAACTGGCACTAAAGGCTTGGTTTCCCTTGTAATTTAGGGACTGTGGTTAGTCTGCTTTAGATTTGAGCTGCTGTGTAATTGTTCTCTATCACACATGTGCTCCTCGGACCTTCTGGCTCCTGGCAAGCCAGAAAATCAGGCAATTTATTTTGGTAACTAGGTAGGGACATGGGAGCCCAGCTTCAGATATCTATTTTCCTTGCTGATAAATCACTGCTGGGCAGCATCCTGCCAGCAGCACAAACACCATACTGGAAATTAAGAGCTTTTAGCCAAATCAGGGCTTCACGAGTACCATGTATTGCAATATTGATTTCAATTTCTTTATGGATGGGATTCTTTCAGCATTACTGCCTGCTTTGTATATTTAGAGAAGGAAATAACTACAACATTTCCATTTCAGAAAAGAAGCTTCATGGCCTACTCGCTGCTGAAATCCATTAAGTGACTCTGCAAGGAGGGAAATGAGGTTGTTTTTTGTCTTTAGCTTGTATTTTATGGCTGTGCGATAGAGTCTGAGTCTGTCTGTGTGGTCAAGGCCATCCACCTGGCTGCTGCATTCTGTCCCACATGTGTTTACATCTGCATCCCTTGTGGAAATCATCAAGCGCTTACTTTCAAAAGCACTGCAATTGAAAAAAAAAGTGCTATTCTTTCAGGAACGCTTTGTCAGTGAGAGGGAGGTCATTGCCAAGATGAGAGCCAACCTGGCAGAGGCTCATTGCTCCAGCTCCACCCAGCTTTGTGAGAGCTCCCAGCCGGCTTTTTGCGCTGTGCATCCCTAACTGGTTCCAGTCAGCTCGCTGATGCTGAAACTGCTGCACTGTAAGGTCAGCAAAGGCCTCGGGTTTTGTTTGCTGGGCTTTTTTTTTCCGTGATTTAAGCTCTTTCCTGTCGCGTTATTGCGTAACTGGAGCTCTCGACAAAACACGTGTGCTTGCGCCTGCGCTCCCCGGGAAGTGCTCGGCTCGAAAAGTTGCCAAGTTGCAGTAACAGCATTGGTATTCTGGGCAAAAATTTGTTCAGTAATTTTGGATTCCACCGGGCCACTAAATGCACTGAGAGCCTTTTCTTGCAACAGAAACAAGCCACGCCAAATACTCAGCATGCTGCTCAAAAGTTTGTGTCATTAGTAAGACTTTCATTTCCACTGGGACATAATGCTGGGTTGGGTTTGTTTGTGTGTTTGCAGCGCCTGAAATACGTGACAGGCTTCTGGTTTTCCTCTTCATTTGCTGTTACTTCTTAAACACAGCTAAATGTTACAAAGATGCTCTGTTTTCTTCAGTTGCTGAGGCACATAATGAATAGATCTTTTTGGTGAACAAACTATGCATTGCCTTGAGATTCCCTACAGGTTTTGGCACATAGAGAATCCGTTACAAATAAATAAAACACGTGTTTTAAAAAAGCAAATCTTATCATTGTATTTATACATCTTAAGGACAGACACACTTCTCATTTTCACTTCAGATTTTCTAGTTTTATGTTTCCTTCTAAGCAAAGCAAGGTTGTCTTGTTAGACCTACACGTGGTATACATTTTGTTCAGCTTTTTGTTTTCTGTCAGCTTCACCAGTCAGACATTATGCTGCTAGCCTGGTCCCCAAAAGGCTCAATCTTTCTGAGGACTAGCAGAGCCCTGAAGAAATGTTTAAGGGCCGCAGCTGTAAACACCAGGGCGGCAGTCAGCACTGATGCTGTCACAGGAAAGCATTTGCCAGAAGTTTCTCATGTCACTTTTTTCTGATAGTTTTGGATAACAAAAAACCTGACAAATATCTGACATGCTGAATGAAGCAAGTGTCATTCCAAAAACATACCTGTGAAGCTCTGTGATGCCTATGAAAGTAACTGGGTTTTCATTAAAGAAGTACTTCTCCAATATTTCCTGTCTTGGAGAGAACTACAGTGCCTTGATAGTGAAAAGCAATGAAGAACTGTGACACCAAAGGATGTGGCGAATTATCTCAATCTTATTTTGTTCCTTTTTTTCTAATCCTGGGTATACCTGTGAAATCCATTTACGGATTTCCCTCTATCACCAGTGTAACCAAGCTCTCCTTTTACATCTAACTCTTTCATTTCTGGCAATCACAGTAAAAGTGGCTGATAATTTCTCATATTTTTCTTGGAACATTTTTTTTCCTTTCTCTAGTTTCCTTAGGAACTGGCTATAACAACTTATATATGCAGTATAGTAATTTAGCTCACATCCAAAATTGAATCAGGTCTCTTTCAGGTCTTTCAGGTCTGCAACTAGACAGGCTTGACTTGGGTTTTTTAGGTTGGTTTGGAGATTTTTTATTTGTTTGTTTTGAGGGTTGGGGATTTTTTTCCTTTTTTTTTTTCTTTTGTTGCTGTTGGTTGTTTGATAGCTCAGGGTTTTTTCCCAGTGACAACTGCTCCAAACCCGATTTTATCTTTTTTTTCCACTTACATTTGTTCTTCAGTGTTGTGGTTTTAGCAGTTTCCTAGGAACTGCCAATCAACATCTAGCACAGCTTTACTGGGCGAAGGTAGTCTTATATTTACTGGGTGAATACAGTCTTTTCAGATATATGATGAACTCATTTGCACCACTTTGGCACAGCTGTCCCCTGCACAACCATTCCAGATCCAATCTGAATTTTCAGCCACTTAGGCTTATCTTTTGTGCAATGTGGTGATGTCTATCCCATTATGCTGTCTCCTGCGGGAATGTCGAAACATCTCCTGATCTCATTCCCCTTTGGGTGGTTTCTAGCATTTTTGACTATTTTTTAAGCTATTTCTTAGCATGTCTCTCCAATGTGGTTACACACTGTTGCCTTCCTTTCTTCTTGTCACTTGTGCTGGATGCAGCCTATAACCCCGGCCTCTTCTCCAGTTTATTGTTACCTTCTCTTTCATACAGATGTTCTGCTGTATTTCTACTGTACTATGACCATTACACTGGAAATCTGACTTTCTCATTTCTTTTGTGGGTTTTTTGGGTTTTTTTTACCTCATAGCGTTACTGGAAATGTTGTATCTTCTGCTGGTCATATAAACAGCGCTGCTGGTTTACATGATCTTTTCACTAGTGGTCAACAACATGGGAGAAACTGTTCCCTGGGATAGCTGGACTGGCAAAACATTTTCTTTCACAATCACATAAACAGCACTGAACAGCTCTTGTTAAAAAAACCCCATCCTTTCTTCTCTTGTTTTTTTATTGCAACAGGCAATCTTTATGAGTGGTGCTAGAAACAAACTCTGCCTATCATCAAGCAGAAATCAAGCACATCCTTTTCTCTGCAAACTTTCCCCTTCCTTTACATTAACCAAGGGACACACAGATGATTACAATTGCATCGTCCCATCTCCTGCCGCACACATGAGGGCATTTATCTGATAAATCTGATAATCTGTGGCTCCTTTGAGCGCAGGTTAGCACACCCGGAGGGTTGCACAGCTCCTCCAGCAGGGTGGCCATGCGGCAGGAGCTCCTCTGCTGCAGCTCATCGTGAGACACCAGCAGCCCTTGGGCCTCTGGCACGCTGCTGCTCACTCCTGTTTTCTATTGAGCAGGGTTGCTTCATTTCTCAGTGCTTTTGCAATCCCCTCCGCAGTTCTCTTTGTTACAGGCTCTATTTAAATGCCCTTCCCCCTGCTCTTACTGAGGAATTCTGGTTTTCTTTTACTGTCATTTCCAAAGATTCGGGATTACTTAATTTCTTTCTGTTTCAGAGTGCTCCTGTTTTTCTTTCAAGCTTTTCCCAGCAGCCTGATCTCACTGAGATTTTCTTACACTCTTCCTAGCATGATGATAGTATCCTTTTTTTTTTTTCTCATGTTCTTTTAGGAATAATGGCAAAGCTTTGAGAAGTTAACCTCTTCAACTTGCAAGTCTGCCACATGCCTTCTTGTCCTCTCTAAAACCTGAAATGCTAAAAATTTACATGTCTAATGTTCTCAGTAGCTTGACTGATGGAATTACCATGAGTATGTTGAAATGTCATGAAGAAAACAAAACAAACGGGGCTTATCTGGAGAGATAAAGCAGCTGATCTAGACATGCAGAGGAGCACAGATTTCAGTGCAGAAAATGAAATCGTCAGCTCTGGGAAGCAAAATGGAAAGCCAGGAGCCAGTTGTAACGGGAGGCTGAGTGCAGGAGAGAGAAGAACGGTGTCACATGGACATTAAACATAGAAAATGAGTGGGCAGGGAGAAAAAAAAGGAAGTGATAGTCAGAACAGACTGGAGGGAGGGAAGCCTTGTTATTCACAGCACGAATCTGGGTCCTCTGGGGACCAGCTGGAGGAGCAGAGTTTTGCAGAAATTATCACAAGAGAGGACAGGTGCACAGCCAGCCTTGGAGAGAAGATGCAGCCTTGGGGGAGAACCAGGCGCAGGGGACAGGTCATCCTGTCACAGCTTTTACCTGTCCCTGCCCTCTGGGGAAGGAGCACAAAGGTGTGGCTGAGTTAAAGGGGAACGATGGGAAAGGGAAAGATAAGTAGGAGGAAGTAGGGTTCAAGGCAGAATGGGGAACTGCCATTTCAGAGGAAGCAAAAAGGAAGCTGAGAGAAAGGGAGACAAAACGAGAAAGTAAAAGCTAGTGGGAGCAGCAGAACAAGGCAGAAAGGAAACAGAACCAGAAAATCATACAATCATTTAGATTGGAAAAGACAAGATGTTTTTAATCTGTAGAAATCTGTAAAAAAAATTGACATGAAAATTCCTCAAGACAGAAGATATAATTTCAGGAAACTATAAGGATAAAAGGAAACTACTACAAACCAAGCTGGCTTAACCATTGCTACAAGCTGGGACAAATCGAAATAGCTGGGGAAAAAAAGAGAGATGCATTAGCAGCAATATTTAACCAGGGAGCTACAGCCTGCGTGTGATGTGTGAACCACTAAGTGTTTAATGAGAGATAACCTTGTTTTCAGCTCATACAATCCTGCCACACAGGGCTCCTGCCTCCCCTGGAGAAGAAAGCTGCACAAAAATAAAAAAAGAAGGTTGGAAGCTATTTGAATGACAATAGTATATGAGAATATATAGAGTATGACAGAACTATACAAGCATAAAACCATGTATAGATGAGCAACCGAGATTATAGCAAGACAAATGACAGTGGGTTTCTGGCTATAACCAAGTGACCCATTGCCTTAGAGGCTGGAACACTCCCCAGCTCTGCAACTGCTGTCAGTGATACTTGGTGACAGAAACTGCCTCATTGGGACATTTTTAGTTTCTCCTTCACAGATTCCTTCCTCTCTTTTATCTTTATTACTTCTATATATATATATGCATGTGCCCCTTTTTTGTATGAAAGGTGCCTTTTTTATCACTAATCTGGCATTTTCTTTAATGCAACGTAGTAGCCTGGCATGCAGCAGAGTAAAAACAAAAGAAGACATGGAGAAAGAAAAGACCAGAAAGGGTGGTAAGGGGAGAACACTATGGAATAGAAATCAAAACAGTTCGAAGCATATTAAATTCTCTTGAAATGGAGGATAGGGCTGGAGTGGGTTCAATCAAATAACATAATTTTTCTTTAAAAAGGAGACAGGGCTGATGAAAAGGAAGATGAATTAAGGTAACTCTGAGTACTGCAGGACCAGAAGCACCAGATTACAAATGAGAAATGCTGTGCTATAGAGCCTTGAGAAAATATTGTGCTCTTGGAAAGATTGAAATATTTGAGATATGGCCACTGTATAACTGAAACCAAAAGGAAATCTTTCAAGATATTTATAAGGTTTGAAAAAACTAATGATCATGTAATTTTCAAAATCAGATCTGATATCAGAATACTACAGGGATCAAGAGACCTTCAGAAAATGGTTGCTAGAAGTACACAGCTTTAGCTTACTAAAGACTGTGAGAATTAACTTGGCTGCAGAACAGAGCTAGATCTGATTACAAGTTTTGAAAAGGAAACCAGCTGATGCTACAGAACCTCATCACAAAATGAAGAAGTAGAACAGGTCTGAATAGTCAGAGGTGAAGTAAAAAAAACGCAATCAACCAGAGTGAAGTTTAATGAAGCAATGGAAGAGACTGATTGGAAGAAAATGCACAGTTAAATTCACAAGAAGAAAAACATCTTGTAAAAGCTTCCTGTGAGTGACTACAGTTGTCTTTAAAAGAAATCCTCTGTATGGGAGGTTCTTTGTGGGAACTGTTGAAATGGCAGCTGCGTTTCAGGTGGGATTTGTCTCCTCTGACGACTGCAGTTTACAATAAAGGTCTCTCCTTCTGCCTGGGAAGGAATCCCATCGTTATTAACAGAGTCGATGCAGCCAGAACAGCTCAAGGTGTGATTCAACTGAGCGGATATATGTCCCTACATCTGAATAAGAACTGCTCCATAGTCTATATTAACTATATGCACTGTATTGACTAGCCCACTGCTGCTGTAAAAGAGCCTTGGAAGACACCTTCCTTTTGTCACAAAAATCCAATCCCAGTGCCTCAAACACAATGAGTTTGAGTTGGACACAATTTTGCAAGCCAAGTTTCAGTAACATTTTTTTCAGTTAAATAACTATTCAGCACAAGTAGGTAAAACTCATGTCATGCAGTGAACAGTATAATCTTACTGTGAGTAAAATGTAAATCAGATGTAAAGGAAACAAATGCGAAAGCACAAAACTCCGTCTTACCTCCCAGTGGGAGAGCTGAAACTATGGAAGAACTGGAGTTCATGAAGATAAAATGAAAGAGATGTGCACAGAAAAGCTGAAGTACACAAAAATGCAATAAAATAAGAATAGGATTTCTAGTAAACAGGCCAGGCCAGAAGGAACCTGCTAAGATGATAAAAGGTGAGTGCTGTTAACAACTAAACAAGCCTTGGAACAGATAGCAGCCCATATCTAAATACTCAAGGAAATTTTAGATCAACAAGGTAAGATATGGCATGGATTTGCTTATGATGCTGGGAAAATTACAGGCTAAAAATAGATTACTGTTCTTGTTTTTCTGCTGTAACACTCTTAAAGAATATCACTGCCACACTGATAGTCTTATGTCTAGTCCATAAAGACTGATACACGTTCTACACCAACTGTGGTAATTACAGAAAATGGCCCATGATTTGATTAAGATGTTAAATGTCTTGCAAAATAGTATCAATTAAAGCACTTCATGGCCAAGGTATCCACCACATAATGGTTTTATGGAACAGCAATCTCAAGGATGAAACACAGTATTAATTCACCTTACTCTGGAAAAAGACTGCAAGTCTAATGGAAATAGCTTAAAATTCATTATATAGTTGGTATTAAACATAAACATACTGCAAATTCTTACTAGCCCCACTGGAAAAAAAGAAAAAAAAGGGGAGGAGGGAACAAACGCACATGAGGAAAGATATGAGAAAAGACCACATAAAACACCACATAAATAAAGCCCTTGCAGCCACAGGGCCATGTATATCTCACATAATGCAAACAACAGGTGAAGCTCTTCTGGATATTCTACATGAAGCTCATTCTTATTTGTTCAAGCAATTACTGAACAAACAAAAGCAATTCTCAGGAGAAACTCAGGTCATCTTCTGCTTCTTCCAAAGCAGAGAGAGCGTCCCCATCTCCTACAGTTTGAAACAGAAGGTTTTTGTGCAACTGGACAGCAGCAGTGAAGATAACCGTGTGAAGAAAAGCAGATGTTGAAGTCTACCAGATACTGAAGAGATCTGTGAAACAGAAGCCAGCAGAGAGACAGAATTTATTTGTGTTGTAAGGTATATGATTTTCTTATGGATGATTCAAATTAGAGGGTTATTTGAAAGGTGAAATTCCCTGGCTTTAATCAGCTATGCCTAGCAACAGCTATTGAGAGGAAAAGTGGGATATTGAGATCACTGTATTTCTCACACAAATTCTTTCCTTCTTAATATTCTTTTAAACTAATCCTGGCAATAAACATGATTATTAAAAAAGTCATTTTTAATATTGTGTGAAAGTCACAGACAACCACTCTTACGGTAGGCTTGAGGGCTTCCTAAGCAAGAAGGCTGTGAAGTGCCGTGAAAAGGAAGAAGAGAAGGTTCCAGAAAAGTAGCTCTTAATCTTTAAAAGTAGCATTTTCAATCTTTGTTGAGATATTCAATATTATAGGACCAGTAAAAGAAACCTGAAGGTGCCAATTATGGCATCCATCATTTCAGGCTCTAAGACACATCATGTGTACCTCATCATGGTATACATGGCATGGACCATACAGGGAACGAATCTCTGAAAAGAGACTTGCAACAAAAAAAGTGTTCTCTGTTCAAAATTGCACTGAATGGTCAAGATGATTCTGGCAAGGTGATGCTAGGTCAGAGAGTCACAAACCCTTTTGCTTTTCTGGTGTTGCTTGCCAGGGAAAGGCATATCTCACACTTTGGCTTTGGAGTTTGTTTTGTGTTAGTCTGGATCTTTAAAAGGAATCGGTCTCACACTAGGATTCACTGCCCCGAAGGAAAGAAAAATTCTACACAGCACAGCTCGACCTGGAAATCATTCATTGAAGATTAAAAAATAGCCTTGAAATGAGAACAACTGCTTTTCCTGTCAAGCACAGACTGCAAAACTTATTAAGCTGTAAGATAGCGCTTCGTTTCTGCAGCTTGGTTGGTTGTGTATCTCACAGGGTGAGAGCCCTCTGTGAGGATATCTGGTGCTGATGGCAGGCAGGCTAATGAACCAATGCCTGCTCAGTCACACTGGTGCTTTACCCTAACCCCGGACAGGACTCCTGTGCCACTCGTACCAATGACCCCTAGAAAAACTTCCAGCCTCCAGAGCTTCAGCACACGAGCCCGGGGCTGTTATCAGGCTCTTCACTGGGAGCAAAGGAGAGGCTCCATTCTACCAACAAAGCTGTCTGCAGAGGCTGTGTTCAACAGCTTTTTTTCTCTTTCTTATTTCCTCTGACCCAGGCTAATTGCTTCTTTCATCTGCACAGAGATATCCTGACTCCAGAGGATGTCAATTAGCAGATTTGTTGATTTTCCCCCCTCCGAGTCATTGAGGAACGTAGCCTAAAGGAGTGATTCCTCCCTTCCCACCCCATGTGTTGGATCTAGTTATCAAGTGACCTCAGGACACGTTAGATCAGCCTATTGATCTGATAGGAAACTAATTATTTGAGAGGATTTGTGATTTATTTTCTATCAGATCAGCAAACGTATGTAATTCACCTGCAGTATTGGTACAAAGGCAAGAAAAACTAATGTTTACGGATGGGGCAAATAGGACCCCACCCTTCACAAGTAGCTCCCTCATAAGGATGTGTGATATAAAACTGCACCTCCAGCAATGGTCTTTCCTTGCATTTAAAGGGTTATATTGTCCCACTAGTTAAACAACATAAAAAATGTAAAGTCACAGACTCCATGAAATAACCTCATCCAATTTCATTCATATTGACAGAGCACACAGAATCAATCGTGATGAACACAGTTTGTGGAGAGGTTTTAGGGGAAGCATCTGCACCTGGGATGAGGCAGCCCTGGCTGTATGGACAGGCTGGGGACTGAAACGCTGGAGAGCAGTGCCATGGAAAGGGATTTGGGGGTCCTGGCTGAGGGCGAGTTGGACATGAGGGGCAGCTGGGCAAGATGCCAGCAGTGTCCTGGCAGCCAAGAGGGACATCCATGTCCTGAGGGCACCCGGCACAGCGTGGCTGGCCAGGCGAGGAGGGGATTGTCCCACTCTGCCCTGCACTGGGGTGGCCTCACCTCGAGTGCTGGGGGCAGTTCTGGGTGCTACAGCACAAGAAAGATATCAAACAATTAGAGAGTGTCCAAAGGAGGGCAACAAGGATGGTCAAGGGCCTTGAGGGGAATCTGTGTGAGGAGTGGCTGAGGTCACTTGGTCTGTTCAGCCTAGAGAAGAGGAGACTGAGGAGACTCATTGCCCTCAAAACTTCTTTGTGAGGGAATGAGGAGGGGCAGACACTGATCTCTTCACTCTCATGACCAGTGACAAATGGCCTGAAGTCGTGTCAGGGGAGGTTTAGGTTGGGTATCAGGAAAAGGTTTTTCACCCAGAGGGTGTCTGGGCACTGGAACAGGCTTCCCAGGGGAGTGGCTGCAGCCCCAAGCCTGTCAGAGCTCAAGAAGGGTTTGGAAAACTCTCTCAGGCACATGGTGTGACTCTGTGCAGGGCTAGGAGACGGACTTTGATGACCCTTGTGGGTCCCTTCCAACGCAGGATATTCTTTGAGTTGATGACTGCAGTCCACTCCCTGCTCCAGAGGCTTTGCCAGATGCTATGCTTATGTCTAGCCCTTTTTACTTGGCTCATCACATTTGCTGTCACCTCATACCTGTTGGGAGAGGTGTGGATGGAATTCTCGGAGTCTTATTCAATGAATGTTCTCCCAACACTGTTTTTAATTAATCCCATTTAAAGGGATTCATTGTTTTGTGGGCAGGGTTCCTTTGCCCCAGGAATTTTAAGTATTTTGATTACGAATACATTACTGAGCCAAAATTATTTTCTTAAAACATCAATGGTCTTACTGCTTCCTTAGTACTCCCTGACCCTGAGGGAGTTGCTAGGAAAGCTCCTGTCCTGTAGAGGTGAAAGAAAAAGGAAAGAAACTTGGGTCAGTATGGAGAAACAAGGGAAAAATCTCAGTGGAACTGGGTTTTTACTTCATCCCAAGCTCCCAGAGGTGGGGAGCCATTACACGGATGGGAGGGCTCTGTCTCACAGATTAACAGCTTGCTTCACACCCTCTATCCACTTCCCATCAGAGCAGCAGATAAATAAGACCATACATGCAGAGAGCAGAGAACAGCTGTGCCAATGGTGGCCACCACTTCAACAGTCTGTCTTCAACTCTTCCGGGGGAAAAAAAAAAATCATTGTCCAGATGGGAGCATTCTGATGGGTTTCTCTGAGTTTTACAAATCACACTGACCAGTTTCACATTTGGAATCATTAGTTCATTTTTATATTTAAAAAGCAATGATGTGAATGGTACAGGATGTAGTGTCTTGAATTATACATGCAGCTTTTATGGTGATATAAACTGCTATAAAGAAGAGTTTCACTCCTGTTAGTCATGTATCTTTTTTTTTAATGTTGTTCTTGAGTCCCTCTTTTAAGAGCATTCAAGCATGTACCTGACTGTAGAAAATATGTACCATTACTGAACTTTGCAAAAAACTCCGTATGAGACTTGTTTTGATCAAACTTTTAGACTAACTTTGAAGCATAAGTTTTAACTGTGGAACCACCAGCAGCCTTCAGAAAGAAAAACTGCCAGCACCAGCCTGCGCAAATGATGAAGATGTGGTTTCCCTCATACCCTTTGTTCCACCAAATGGTAAAACTTCGGGCTCCCAGAAATCACTGGGAGCTCAGGGTGCATAGCACCTGGCAGGGATTAGTATCTGCAAATACATTTTATTTGCTGGCTACTCAACATAAAATACTGAGTCCCTGAACCGAATGTCCCTGCATGAAGCAGAACAAAGATCCTCCATCACTCCGTGGCTGAGCTCCCTATTCATGAAACCAGCAAGTCATGCCACCACCCTATAGCCCAATAATTATATTTGCAAAATAATGTGACTTCAAAGGGGGAGGAGGAGCACCTTCAGTATCCTCATAGAACAGTCTCAGCTTCAGAACAGCTTATAGCTTGGAGCAAAAGCATCTTCCTGGGAAGAGAGTGGCATGGTTTTGAATGCCCTTCATCCTTGGGGCTGAACATGTTTCCCTTGTGCTCGTGGTGATGACTCTGCTGCCAGCCTGCTTGCCATGAGTTATTCAGAAACGAAACTTGTAAGTCCTTCTTAGGTGTGGCCTGAACACAGCCAATTTATCCAGCCTTGGTGGCGTTTAGGGCAATAACACCTTGCCCGAGAATTCAGCCAAGTTCAGGCATATTTTAGGTACCACGATCTTGGTTTTACCGAGATAGCAGCAATTCTAAGCACATGCAAAGCAGAAAGAAGGCTGCGAAGCATGGGACTGGCAGAACATAATCGCCTAAAGAAGCCTTTTGGCAAAGCACATGCTGGGACTGGGCAGAATTTATGCACCTAAATTCTACCTAAATACCTAATTTATGGATCTAGCCCAATATAAGTCTAGCTGTGCTGCAGGCACATCTCTGCTAGGGAAAAAAATTGGTTCTGCATAGTGGAAGGTATCCACTGTTCTGGGGATTAAGAGCATTTGCTCTATGCTTTACTTAGGCTGTGCGGGGAAATATCAGTACAGGGCCACTACCACCTCACGAGCCCCAATGCACATCATTTCCCCCTTGCTGTTGCCAGGCAGCTTTCTACAGCCCTCCACGGGAAGAGTCATTACTCACTTTACTCATCATCTAAGGGCTCTTGCTCTTAGGAGAGAAGGAAACTGTTTACAGAATAACTTGTGTTTTCCCCAGCGTAGTGTTCCTCTGATAACCTATAAATCTCAGGTGCTCTCAGTGCTGAGTGGAAATAAAGGGTATTGCTGGACAGGGAGGAATACTTATCTTTTATCCAGTTACTTGGAGATAACTCCAGATCTTCTCACATTCACTGCTCTTCATATCTGGAATGTCTTGTCTGGGACACCAGGGATTTGAAGTTTTGACCACAAGGCTTGATGGGGACCAAACCACACAACAGCTTGTCTGTCCAATTTTATTTTTCCTAAGGTGTTCAGAATGAGAGAGAGGACAAAGCTGCCTGTGCAAAACACTGTCAGCTGTGAATTACAAATGTTTTGTGGACACAGGAATGCTGCCAGACTTCTCAGCTTTAGTGCTTATTCAGAAAGTGGTTTTGCAAGGCAAGATTCTCTTAGAAATATGACGGCCGTAGCACAGCTTTAGTAATTTGCATTTGTCATGTATAACTTAAATCGAAGGGGTGTATGGCTATGCACAAATGCACATGCAATCAGATTATTCACGTGAATAAAAGTGTACACACAGGCAGGGAGATTAATTTCTGCAGCCGTGTATTTCACCTGAATTACCACCACCTCCCTGAAACACTGAAAACACGTACCCATGCCATACCCCAGACCTCTTTCGGAAGAGGGCACAAAGCACAGACGGCACGGTTTGCACGAAAGAAAAAAATATGTCCTCTCTTTACACTCGGAGGACTAAGCCTTTATGTAAGAAATTTCAAAAAAGCCCGAAGCGGAGGGTGCGAGAAGAGCGCGTTCAGCCGGGGAGGAAATCGGACAAAACTTTCAATTTCCTTTGTCTTACGGACCCCATGAGTGGCTGCCAGCGGTGGAGCCGAGCGTTTCGGACAAGCGGGGCCGGGGATGGGATGGGGCGCCGT